>JAQQSY010006468.1:0-11034 GCA_028646535.1 Procyon lotor | reverse complement strand
CATCAGTTCCTTACTATGTTATTCCTCTAGTATTCCCCATCTTGGTAATAAGAACCACCTGCATCCCAAAGTGGTCATCCTAAACTTTCACTCGCCCTCATCTACACATATCCATTAGACTAAGTGCTGTGGGACCTTACTTAATTCCTAAATATCTTCTTTCAAATTCATCCATCTGCTCAAGCCCCACAGTTACTACCTTTAGTCAGGATGGGATATTTTTACACTTGGATTACTGAAATATCTCTGGTTTCTGCCTGTTCTCTTTCATTCTCCTCACTGTCATCAAACTGATCTTTGAAAAAACACAAATATGTTCATGTTACTTCCTTTTCAGTGGTGCTCCTTTAGGATAAAATCCAAACTCTTTATCCTGGTCTAGAAGGCCTCATGGAATCTGGGTAATATCTCCTTTTTCAGCTTCGTTTTTTGCCACCTCCCTTTTTACAACCTTATTCATTGTTTTCATGATGGTGCCATATTCTTTCATGTCTTCATGCCCCTGCTTCTTTTTCTAGTACACTCTTTCCTTTGCTAATTGCCCCTATTCAGCTCTCAGACTTATCTTAGGCATCATCTTTTCCATGAAGTTTTCTCATGAATCCCTTCACTACAAATTGGTTTAATAGCCTCTCTGCATGATCCTTTAGTCCTTTCTTCGCTTCCCAGCCTTAACACACTGGCCATTGTTTATCTACATGTCTGTCAATGCTTACCACTCTCTCTTTTAGGGTGTGAAAGTGTTTCTTCTTCCTTTTATCCACAGCAATTAGCACAGAATGAGGCATATAGAAGGATACTCAAGAGATGTGTCCTGAATGAGTGACTAGATGAATGAATGAGCTCATGAATGAAGTATATGCTTGAATTCACTTACCTACATAAGGTCAATATCAGGACCCTGACCCTTCTTGAAATGGCATGTAACTAATGAGGCCAGTTTTTGCCATTTCTCCCCTTCCAGGTAGGACTGTACCCAAACCACCTTGGAGTGATTAAGGATAGAAAGAAATGAGTTGGCCTTTTGAGCCCCAGCTTTCCCTAATCCCTAAAGCTATAGTTATGGAACAATAGAGCTGGCCTGAATTAATTGGAGTGAGGGAGACAAATTCTGTCCTTGGGAGACACCAAGTTCTTCTACACCATCCATCAGACTTGAGCACAGATGGGATGGAGGCCAGCTCTAAAAATGCATCAGCCCTAGGTGACACCAAAGCTGTGTTCTTTCATGTCTAATTCACCTCAGATGGAAGGGAAAGAATTTGATGAGCAGTCTTTGAAACAGGCAGAGAAACTTATATCATGCTAGGAATGACTATAGGGGCAAAAGGTCACTGTGAATTTCCTAGTCATTAAAAATGAACTCTAATAGAAATTTTAATAGGGAGCCAGCAGAAACATCCTTGTCATCATCGTTGTGAATTTATGTTTATTGAATGTACAAAAAATGACAGTCTCTGCTCAGAAAACTGGATGAATACCATCTCTGTATCTATAAGGGACTAGAGAATACCTGCCACTATTTTGATGCCAGTCACCCAGCCAGAACACAAAATGAACTATTTTTTTTAAGATTTTATTTATTTATTTGACAGAGAGAGATCACAAGTGGGCAGAGAGGCAGGCAGAGAGAGAAAGAGAAGCAGGCTCCCTGCTGAGCAGAGAGCCTGATGTGGGGCTCCATCCCAAGACCTTGAGATCATGACCTGAGTCAAAGGCAGAGGCTTTAACCCACTGAGCCACCCAGGCGCCTGACAAAATCAACTCTTATGAATGTTCTAGAGCATAATAAGGAAGGGGTCTTAGACTATATGCAGTCATATTCAATTAGTATTTTCCCCAATGGGAGTCGCCCTCCCCACAAGCTTCCCCACAACTGGAAAGGAAGAGAAGCAGGAGAGAATAAGAAGAGTCAAGGTACAGTCTTGAGAAAGTCACAAAAATATGAGCTGTGGCACTCCACAGATGTTTGGAGATGGCAGTAAATACCAGGAGGAGGGCCATATGCATGGAGTGGTAGAAACCAGCCCTGTCCATCTCCTGGTCCCTCCCTGCGTGTGTGTTCTTACACAACCCTTAAGTGATAGACAGGAGCTATAGAATTCTGAAGATCTGCTTGATTGTGAAGTTAACTTTCAGGTGAGGTCTTTTCCTTATTTTGCACAAAGGAACACTTTGGGACTTGAGGACTAGTGGGTACTCACTAGCTAGGTAAACATTTGAGAGAATCATTGTTCTTGATGAATTTTGTAAATAGCCACTGGCCCACTGGCTTATGGGAAAGTGAAAATGAATAACTGGTGATTTAAAAAACATGCAAACATGAGGGTACACGTACACTAGCAGGTGGTTAGCAAGTGGCCTAGTCTTAGTGCCTCCTTTCAAGCCCTCTTCCTTCTCTTTTCCACCCTCTCCAGTCTTCTGCAGACCTCAAGGTTTGAGGCAATGGTCAAGCTCCATGGCATAAGAATTGGTGTTCCTCATGATGCTTTCTGCCAACATCACAGGCTTGGGGTTTCTTCCAGCAAAGCAAGAGAGCCAAGTGCAGATCAACATGGCTGCAGCTGCTCCACCTCCAGCACAGTAATAGGCCCAGCCAAGCCGACAGGTACCTGTAGCAACAGGGACAGAGAGATGAGGGTTGGGTCTCATACGTTCTCCTTGGGGTATTAGAGTTAATGTGAGACTATGAAACAGTGAGTGCAACTGGGCTTCCTGTTTCCTCCTTTCCTCTTTTGCTGATGGCTGGTATTTGCTTTACCAAGAAGTTACAGAATTTTATTCTGTTACAATAGGAACCTGAGGGTGTTGTGGGTGGTAGCGGTGGTGATGCGGTGGTGAAACTGATGACAAGATGACAAGAACAATTTGATCAAGTGTCAAGAACTATGCTAAACTCCTTAGACAAACATCTCATTGACCATTACAGTAACTATATGAGATATGCACTCTCATTATCCCTGTTTTATATAAGATGAGGTAACCGAAGCACAGGTTAAGTTGTGAAAAATCACAGAGCTAGACAGCAATAGAATCAGAATATAAACCCTGACTAATCTCGACTCAAAATCTTTACCTTTTTCACCACATCAATGTGGTGAATGCACCATGCACCGACTATTTCCAAAGAACTGTATTCTGCACCATCAGGAGATTTGACAGGCACAAAAATAAATAAAAATCCCTTGCCCCTTGTTACATGCCTTTATCTTAACCTACCCTTTCAGTATCCAGGGAAGAAATATATTAGAATCAAGGCCAAGCTTGTAAGGCAGTAGTTTCAATTTAAAGGGTAATAGGAAAGGTCACCTGCTCAAAAACATCCACTCTACCATCTGCCTTTCTATCAGAGGTAGATTCTGTCCTTTGAAGTATTTGTGTTTTCTCAGAGAATTTTCCCTCAGAAAATGTCAGTGTCCAAAGAAAGGAGAGCTATTAATTTATAAAGGAAGAGAGTAGCAATTAATTGTTAAAATCAAGTACCTAAGCAAACAAGAAAGCAGAAATTGGAGTAGATGCAGTGATAGAAAATTGTAGAGGGGCCCCAAGAAAAGAGGTAGACAGTGACCTTCACTTATCTCAGTCTTGCAGAAAGCTAGTCGTGATCATTGTCAGTTAGTTGGAGATGTCAAAACTGATCTTGATAATTTATTTTTTAATAACCAATTCCTTTTGTTCACATGGTGCTCAGTGAACTCTAATTTTCCTTCTTTTAATTACTATTTGGCATGTCATATAAAGAGTATAGCACGGTCTCAGGTTGGGCTGCTTTGCTCCTCCATTCAGGCCAACCCAATTTATCACAAATTTCTCACCTCAGAAATAGTGTTCCTACCACCACCAAATTATTATCCATACTGTCTCCTCTTCCAGAAACAGCTTCTTTCCTCTTATTTGCCAATTCATGTCTTCCTCAGACACTATCCAGGACTTCCAGGAAGGTTTTCCAGATTAACCCCAGTGGGCTCAAGTCACCTCAACCAAGTAGCCCTCCAGGAGTTTCTCTATACATCCCTTATATAGGTGTACCTATTGGACAGAATGTTGGGAGGAAATCTGCATATGACATATTTTTCACCTGCCCTTTACCCCCTTCCAGACTGTTGGCTCAACAGTGCAGATGTGTGTGTGTGTGTGTGTGTGTGTGTGTGTGTGTGTGTGTTTGATAATACCTCCCATGCTCTATCAGCAGTGTGTGCTTACTGTGCATGTTTTAGCCTAACGATACTCCAAATATGGGTACACTTGCATTTTTAACCCCCAACATACAAATATATGGCTTAAATTTCTTATTAAAGTTACAAAACCAGCTGTAGTATTATTCTACTCGTTTCTGGAATGTGCTACAGTTCTTCCCACCATAAGACCTATGCATACTCTGTTGCCTAAAATGCTTACTGCATATGCACATGTACACAAATACTTCCCACCACTCTCTTTGCCTAGTCAATGTTCAGTCATTCTTCAAAGCTCAGCCCAATCATTAATTCCTTAGAGAAATCTTCCTTGACCTCCTTAGTCAAATTCCTTCATCAAAGGCCCTTATTAGTGCTGTGTATATTTCCTTCTGCACTTGAATCCCTTATCCCCTGCCATGACAATGTCAAATTTTAGTTCTTCAGCAGAGACAGTACTTTACCAATAGATGGAGGCAGTCATATAACTCCTTGAAATCCCATGGCCCACCCAAAACTATACTGAGAGCCAGACTATAGTAGATATGGAAACAATGCGATCCTTAGAGTGAATTTGAAAGAGAACTCTTCTTAGAGAAAATAATTCAAATATCCACAAAGTGGCCTCAATGTGAACAATAATGGTGGGACCCTGGAAAGAGTAAACTAAAGAATACCATATTGGGGTAATCATCCAATAAATTTGTATCCTCCCCCCACCTTGTCACACCTCCTTTTAGATATACACACATACTTACTCAGTAAAAGAAGGAGGTTTTATATAATGCTTTGGGTTTCACAGGGTGAAAACTCTACAAATTGGCAAACCTTCAACTTCTGCCATCCTTAGGGGGAAGGTTGAAGGTTTTATTGTACCTAGTTCACAGATAGGAATGTAAGGCTTGGTTCATAGCCCTGGGGACTCTCTCAGAAGCACAGAGCTAGAGGCAGGGATCCAGACCAAGTCTCTCAGTGTGCTACTCTGTCCTCTCTACTGGTTTCCTCACCCTCCCAAAAGCCATTTTTTTTTTCCTCCTAAAGGACCCTTGACCTATAAGCCCTAAAGAGAGGCTCCTAAGTTAGTAGTAATAGATTCACCTGAGCTTCTCCCATAGCCCTTTAACCAAAATCTCCTGTGCTCACGTGGGATCGTAGAAGGAGCCAGCTCTGGGGTGGACCCACTGTCAGGCAACTTCTTCCTCTCTGGCATGCTCCCAGTCTAGACTAGACAAGGCATCGGAAGTCTCATTCTGTTTCTCCAGTTGCTTGTCATGTCAATGACATTAGACATTAGAGTAGCAGGGATATTTTTATTAGATACATACATTAGAGTAGCAGGGATATTTTTATTAGATACATACATCATGGGACCAGGAAAAGACTTGTTTCTGTAAATGAAAGGAATAAATGTATAGCATGCCATTACCCCAAAGCCCTAGGCAGGAAGAAAGCTGACGGAGTGGGTAGCTCCAGAGTAAAGAGCTGGCTAGAAGGGCTTCAATAAACCTTACTGAAGTCATGTCAGAACCAGATATCACAGGGTTAGGAAAGTGCTTCCATGGCCACACCAAATGTAATCAGAGTTTCCTCTCACAGAGACTCCTGTCAGGCCACTGAACAGCACCTAAGTTCCTGCCTGCCACACAGGCAGCCAAGGAGAAATGGAGGAAACATATCATCTATCCAACCCTTCCCCACAACCCTACTTGTTATTTGCTTGAAGGAATAGAGAGGTTATGTCAGTAAACTTGCAAAAGGGGAGAAAAAAGCAAAACTTTCAAGAACCATATCTTCAAGTTGAGAGGGGCTATCAGTATTCACCTACTCCACAGAAAGTTTGGACACTGGTCTGATGGCCTACAGAGGAATTTGTGTTTTCTATAGAAGGATACAAAACAGGGAGCAGTGACAATGAGATACCACACTTTACCTCCGGTCACCTTTTAGTGAAGTCCCATCGACCATCACCAATCTCTAAATCCTACTGCCTAAAGCACTGTTGATTATTCTATTCATCTAACGAATATTTTATTAAGTACCTACCATTTTGAATACACCATCTCATTTGATTCTCGCAAAAGCCATGATTATTTTCATTAAAAGCTGAGAAAACAGAGTCTCAGAAAGATAAGTTACTTTGTTGACTTACAAGTGTCAGAGTTGAGATGTGAGTGCCAAGACTGAAAGTCCATGGTCATCTATTTCAACCGTGCCAGGAGAGTGGAGCCAAGGACACCAAGTTATTATGGTCCAAGACTTACAGGAAAGTATGCCTTCAACTGATCACTTCAGCTTTCTGGGTCTCAGTTTTCTTTTTTCTTTTTTCTTTTTTTTTTTTTAGTATACATCATATATATATGTTATATATATATTTTTTTCAGTGTCCCAAGATTCATTGTTTATGCACCACACCCAGTGCTCCATGCAGTACATGCCCTCCTTAATACCCACCATCAGGCTAACCCATCCCTGCACCCCCCTTCCCTTCCAAAGCCCTCAGTTTGTTTCTCAGAGTCCACAGTTTCTCATGCTTCGTCTCTCCCTCTGATTTACCCCAATTCACTTTTCCTTTCCCTCTCCTAATGTCCTCCGTGTTACTCCTTATGCTCCAGATATTTGCAAATGACACTACAGGCAAAGGGCTGATATTCAAGATCTATAAAGAACTCCTCAAACTCAACACCCCAAAATCAGTTTCCTTTTCTTTAAGAGAAGGGAATTTTTCTGGACAAAAGATTTATTTACTTGAGAGAGAGCAAGAAAGAGAGAGAGAGAGAATGCAGAAGGAGAAGGAGAAGCAAACTCCACACTGAGCAGGGAGCCCAACATGGAGCTCGATCCCAGGGCCCTGAGATCATGATCTGAGCCAAAGGCAGATATTTAACTGACTGAGCCACTCAGGTGCCCCATTGCTGGACAGATTTTTTAAAGCCCCTTCCAACTCAAAATTTCCATTCTACTATGAACATGATATATGCTTTAAGAGCATGGAAATACTACAGGAACATCTAGGAAAAGAATTATTTGTATCTGGGAGAATTCAGACTCAGGTAGTGTTTTATAGAGAAGATAGCATTTCAACTTAACTTCAGCAGCGGGAAGTGGGCATTCTAGGTAGTCGGAGTGGTTGGTGTGAGCAAAGTTATGTAAGTGAGAAAGTTGACAACATGTTTCAGAAACAGTACCCCATTCAGAGTTGCTTCAGAAAAGGAGCTGTAGTTGGCAAATAATAAACTGAATATAGACCAGGAAGACTCATGAAATCTGGCATCTTTCCCACAAGCAATGAGGAACAATGGAAATTTTCTGACCAGAGGATGACATGAGAGAACAAGGTTTCTCGGCCTTGGCGCTAAAGATATTTTGGGCCAAAAAAATCTTTGTTGTACAGGGGAGAGGTGAGGTGGAGAGGGAGGGTTGTCTTGTGCATTGTAGCACCCTGGCCTTTACCTACTAGATGTCTGCACCGTATCCCTCCTCCCTGAGTTGTGGACACTGAAAATATCAACAGACATTGTCAAGTATCCCTGGGGGTGGGGGTGGAGTGGCTTGTTTCCCATTAGGAAAGACTGAGTTAGAGGTATGGTTTGGGAAGATTAACTTAAAATCTCTGTATAAAAGGGACTGGGAGCGGTTGTATACTTTAGGAAGAGACCAGTTAACCAGAGGACAAGGATGTTGGTACACATCCAACAATACATAATACAGCCTCCCACAGCAAAAAATGACCTGGCCCAAAATGTCAGTATTTTTGAGGTTAGGCAACCCTCATCGAGGCAAACACCAGATATTTATACTTTGAATTACCTCCAAATTGAATCTTTATAACTGAACAATTAGGCCAACAGAATGGAATCTTTTTCCTTAAGAACAGCTGTGCATGGTTTCTTATTGACCAGGGAAGCTGATGAGAACTGAGGCAGGGTCAGCCTTGAGCATTCTGGTATGCTAGCCCAGGGAAACTGGGGAAGGTCAAGGAGAGAGATCTCACAAGATATTCAGGAGAAAGCACTGATTTCCTGGAAGTCAGGAGATAGGAGTTTTTGAAGAACTCTCTTAACCTCACAAGATTTCAGCTATCTCACCCTTAAAATGGGAGAAAGCAGTCAAGTATCTGTCTAAAGACAAAGCCATAAAGACCAGATGGGTTCTTGAGGTCCCTTTCAGAAATAACAAGGCTCACTACTGCCTCACCTTTCAGACTGACTACACCAGTTCTGAGCCTCCATGCTAGAATTATTCTCATGTCCTCAGAAAATAATGCAGTGAGCTGACATCACAGCTGGGGCGCATCTCTACATACATGCATAGGTATTTGTGAAGAGAAAGACTGGACGGTAGGATGGGGGAGAAAAGAGGTCCTAACTACAAATTAGCTTTATGCAAAAGTTCCTAGAGGAGCCCTAAGAGAAGCTTGCTCCTTTTTGTGTTCTTCTGTGTAATTTCTAACACTATCTGTGAGTCATTCTATTCCAGTGCTGAATTTGCTGTGACAAGATCCCTCATAAAAGTTATTAAATCATCACTCAGCACTCGGCCTGACATTTAAATCAAGACACGTTGCTTTTATTCCAAGTTGCAAATCAAAATGGTTTGGAGTTTGACTCTATTTTCTTTGATTCAGCATTAAGTTATTACATCTCTGCTGTTTAGAGAACAAATTGTCACTAGCTGCTACTTAAACTGACCCCCTCTCCATAGAGCCCCAGTCCTATGTCCTTAGGGATATGGTGTCTGGCCAACTGTAAATGGATCATTATGAACTACTGGGAGGAGTAAGCCATGGGATGATGTTTTTGGTGGGGTCTAGTACTGGTGTGGGCATCAGGATTGGGAATCAGAGTAGGGAAGAGTCTAACAGAGAGGATCTCTTTGCAGAGAGCATGCTCAGAATGCCAGCTTAAAAGCCAACAGTGTTAGAAAACTAATCCAAAGAGAAGAGTCCTGCTTGGAGAAGGAGGGGAAAGGCATAAAGAGAGTAAACCCACTTTGGAAGACAGTTTGACAATTTCTTATAAGACTAAAGATACATATACCATATGATCCAGCACTTATGCTCTTTAGTATTTACTCAAAGGAGTTGAAAACTTACATCCACACAAAAACCTACACAATGATGTTTATAGCAACTTTATTCAAAATTGCCAAAACTTGGAATCAACCAAGCTATCCTTCGATAGGTGAATGGATAAATTAACTACGGTACAACCAGACAATGGAATATTATTAAACACCAAAAAGAAGTAAGCTATCAAGCCATGAAAAACATGGAAGAAACTTAAATATATATTAAGTGAAAAGCCAATCTGAAAAGGCTACATATTATAGGATTCCAACTATATGGCATCTGAAAAAGGAAAAAACTATGGAGATGATAAAAGAATCAATGGTTGCCATGAGTTGGTAGGTTTTGGGAGTGATGAATAGGGAGGGTACAGAGGGTTGGTAGTGCAGTGAAAATACTCTGCATGATAGTATAATGGTGGATACATGTCAATATGTATTTGTGCAAATGTATAGAAGGTACAACACCAAGAGTGAACCATAATGCAAACTATGGACCTTAGGTGACTATGGTGTGTCCATATATATCCATCAATTGCGACAAGTGTACCACACTCTGGTGGAGGATGTTGATAATGGTGGAGGTTATGCCTATGTGGGGGCAGGGAGCACATGGGAAATCTCTGCACTTTTCCCTCAATTTTGCTATGAAACTTAAATTGCTCTATTAAAGTCTTCATTTTAAAAGAGTGAAGTAAGTCTGTCTTTTGGGTTTCTCAAGTCTTCCCTTTTAGGAAATCATCTGATGGAAATCTAGGCCCCTAAAAGTTTGGAGAAAGAGACAGGGAAGCAAGGACATAGCAAATACATAATGACTATTAACACTTCCAACACTGACTAGTACTAGATGAAATGAAATGGAACTTTCAGATATATGAAGCTTTGATTTGACACAAATTTTTGCAAAAATCTAGCTGTGGGAGCTAATACTCTGGGAAAAGTCGTGCTTATGACCTAGGATCAGAGGTTAGGAGCCCTGGATTTATGGTAGGAAAAAGGCTGATGGAGGGGTTAAGAACTGCGAAGTAGCTTGGAGCTTTGCGGTAGGGTAAGAAGCGGTAAAGCTGTTTAACAATGTAAACAGCTCCAGGGTGTGGACTGGGGACTGTATTCCTATACAAGGATGACATCTAAATTCTAGGAACTCATGGAGTCAGAATTTGGGGACGTGGTTCAGGTAGAATGCAAGGGAACGATATTGACATCAGTTTTATCATCTAATATACTCCAATAACCGGGGAACTTGAGAAACGCTGCTCTAGCCTTATAGGCAGAATAAAGGAAAAAGTGACCCCAAGAATGGAGGAGGACCTGCAGTGGGAACCAGCATATTGCCCTCAACCTCACCTTCCAGAGTAGACACAATAGATATGCAGAGATGTCTGTCTAGGAGCCACGTGGGGGGCCTTCCCAGCCTTCATCATATCAAACCAGGCAGCCTGCACTGGCCCTGAGAGCAATCATCTTAGCTACAGAGAGATACCTAAGTTCCTTTAGAATTCTATGGAAGGAAAAGGGAAGAACTAGAGAGAGATCAAAGAAAAGAAAGAGTCTAAAAGAGAGTCAATGGGGTAGGTGGAAGAGGAAGAAAAGAAAGGCAGAGGAGTTTGTTTAGAAAATATTAGTATAAGATTAGAACACCAGAGAACCTGTTACAGGAAGACTGAGTGGAGAGGCTGAGGTCTTCAACAGACCTCTTCCCAATAAAGGTGGGGGTTTTCCAGAGCAGACCCAGCTCAGGAAAATCAGCTGCTCTTCCCATCACTGTAGCACCATCTGAGCTTATGAAACCAGG
>JAQQSY010006467.1:0-11037 GCA_028646535.1 Procyon lotor | reverse complement strand
AAAAAAAAATAAACCTTAAAAAAAAAAGACACCTCCCTTACTGTTCCTCATGTCAGCAGTATCTTCTAATGCCAGCATGACAAGGTGACCCTCCTCTAGTCTGTATTCCCAAAGAATGAATGGAACAGTTATGTTGTCTGTGCTTATCAGATCACTTTCTGCTTCTAAAGACAATTCCAGGTTCACATAGCTCAGCACCAACACCGAGAACAGCAAACCTTTGCCGTTTTCCAATGCTTTTCACTTAAGCAGCTTCCTGCTCTAGCGGGAACCCAGAAACACAGTGGTCCCTTCCCCCTATTTAACCAATGCTTACTTCCCACCCTCCAGGAGAGAGTCAGGGAGAATAGCCCTCGGCCGGGCGTCCTAAGAGACTTACGTGTGTACTGGGCAGTGAAGTCGGACTTCCCCACGACCTGGTTCACTTCTGGAAAGATCGTGATGTTATATAAAGTGCCTGGAACCAAGTCCGTGAGATTGACGGCTTTGTGAGAACTGTTTGTCCAGTGAGCGCCGTACTTGGACTGTACGTGCAGGGAGTAGGTGTAGTCCGAAGCACCGTCTGTATTCTGCCACCCCAGCGCCATCTCAGTCGTGGTGACGTGGAGCACATGGATATCAAAGACCGCACTGGGGTCTGGTTGGAAGAAAGGAAAAGGAAGTCTGTCAAGGACCGTCATATTGCCCAGCTTGATTTCAAAATGTCAAGAGAACTTTTGCCATCAAAGTCTCAAATGAGTTCACGAACGGTAAATTCCAAAACAAGGGAGAAACACACACACTCATTTCTTTCAGGAATTTTGGCTCTTCCATAACACAGATGAAGGTACCAATTCATCTGTCAGTTCTCTGGTTTTTTACTTTTGCCCTAAAAAGACCCCCTTCAGGGGGCGCCTGGGTGGCTCAGTGGGTTAAAGCCTCTGCCTTCAGCTCAGGTCATGATCTCAGGGTCCTGGGATCGAGCCCCGCATTGGGCTCCCTGCTCAACCAACGGGGAGCCTGCTTCCCTCTCTCCCTCTGCCTGCCTCTCTGCCTACTTGTGATCTCTCTCTCTCTGTCAAATAAATAAATAAAATGTTAAAAAAAAAAAAAGACACCACCCCCCCCCTTTGAGGGGGTCTTCTGGAGTGGAAATCATGTTCGGATTCCTGACCTGAGTGTTGATGACCAGATGGGTTCAGTCTGTGAAAAATTCATCAAACCACGCACTTAGGCTGTGTGTTTTTCAGGATGTATCCTGTAATAGCTTGATAAATAGGTTTTTATTTTTTAATCACTTCCTCAAAAGAAAACATCTTCTTATACCATAGTCAGGCATACTGAAAAAAACAGCTGAAATGCAGAGTTGACATTCGCTAGGTTGGGGGAATTTGAAGTCGAGGTGAAGGAAACACACACACACACACACACATACACACACACACACACACACACGCACACTCTCAGAGCTGGGCTCAGAATAAGAATCTCCCTCAGGATCCTGCCCTGCCCACCTCACCTCTACACACCGAACCAGATATAATATGAATGCACAGATCAAGGCCCAGAAATAATGACATAAGCAGGGCGTCTCTTCTGCCCTTGCTTTCAAAACACTTATCTCTTCACCTGGGAACCCAGGTCACCTCTAGTGAGAGGAACTGAGTGGCTGAAGGGACAAAGGAGGGAAATAATTTCACTGTAAAACATTTTGTGGGGTTTTTTAAATCATTACTTTGTACCACCTGCAGGAACTCTCTTCCAAAAAAAATTTTTTTTTAAGATTTTATTTATTTGAGAGGATAAGAGCCGGAGCACAAGCAGGAGGAGCAGTAGAGGGAGAAGGAGAAGCAGGCTCCCCAGTGAGCAAGGAGCCTGACGTGGGGCTTGATTCCAGGATCCCGGGACCATGACCTGAGCTGAAGGCAGACACTTAACTGATTGAGCCACCCAGGCGCCACCCAAAATTTATTTTTTTAAGTGCATTCTCCTTAAAGGAGGTAGCTTGGAGAGGCTTCTTTCCCACCACCAAATTCCTGATGTTAAAGGGAATTTAACATCTACAGATTTTATCTATAAGATAAAATAAAGATAAGATAAAGAATCTACAAATAATCTAAATATTCCATAAAAAGGGAAAGGCTTTGTAAACTGTGATCTGGCTACCCAATGAAACTTTCTGCAGCCACTAAAAACATGAAGACCATGAAAAAAAAAGTTCAAACACAAAATACAATGATTTGTATAATAATTACCATGATGTAAACAAAACCTATAACTGTGGACACAGATGTGAAAAGAACGCAGCTTCCTTAGAAGAGCGGAGTTATTCTTTATTCCCTTTCTTTTGATGGTGGTAAAATACACATGATATTTATCATTGTAACCATTTGTAAATGTACAACTCAGTGGCATTAAACACAGTCACAAGGTTGTGTAACCACGACCACCACTACACCCAAAACATTCCATCACCACCAACACACACTCTGTCCCATTAAACAGCAACTCCTCCCTCCTGGTAACCTCTATTCTACTTTTGTCTCTACAAGCTTGCCTAGTCCAAGAACCACTTATAAAGGGAAATATACAACATTTGCCTTCTGTGTCTGGCTGCTTTCCTGTAGCTAATGTTTTGGAGGTTTGTCTACATTGTAGCAGGTACCAGGATTGCATTCTTTTTGTGGCTGAAAAATATTCTATTGTGTGGATGTACCACCACATTTTGTCTATCCGCTGCTCTGCAGATGGACACTTGGTTGCTTCCGTCTCTTAGCTGTTGTGAATCATGCTACGAGGAACACGGGTGTACAGGTAACTTTTCCAGTCTCATATATACATATAGGATTGGAATTGCTGGGTCACACAGTATTGTTTCCCTTCTTCAAAATTGCCTTTAATGCCATTATACCAATTTTAATAATAGTGTAAGTTGTTTGATAATAGAATGGTAATCCCCTAAGAGATTAATGCCTTATTACAACTCTTCTTGATGAACGTTCAGTGAGACTCAGTTATAGGCTACATATACAGGAGATGCCTTCTCTCCAACGAACAGTCCTAAATTGCTTTGCAGCTGCACCATATCAAAGTGTCAGTCCATACTCTCATTAAGACATGGAGGATAGAGGACAGGGGTTCCTGGGTGGCTCAGTGGGTTAAAGCCTCTGCATGTAATCGGCACATGAATTTTCATAACTGTCCTGTAAAGCATCATACAAGGGGAAGCCAAATAAATCCAAGAACACAAGGCCTGTATGTTTCTCTGCATTAAGAAAGAATGGAAGATGGGGCACCTGAGTGGCTCAGTGGGTTAAAGCCTCTGCCTTCAGCTCAGGTCATGATCTCAGGGTCCTGGGATCGAGCCCCGCGTCAGACTCTCTGCTTGGCGGGGAGCCTGCTTCCCCCTCTCTCTCTGCCTGCCTCTCTGCCCACTTGTGATCTCTCTTTCAAATAAATAGATAAAATCTTTAAAAAAAAAAAAAAAACAGACATGGAGGACGTTAGGGGAAGGAAAGGAAAAGCGAATTGGGGGAGATTGGAGGGGGAGGCAAACCATGAGAGACTGTGGACTCTGAGAAACAAACTGAGGGTTTTGGAAGGGAGGGGGTGGGGGATGGGTGAGCCTGGTGGTGGGTAATAAGGAGGGCACATACTGCATGGAGCACTGGGTGTGGTGCATAAATAATGAATCTTGGAACACTGAAAAATTAAAATAAAATTTAAATAAATAAAATGTATGTAAGAAAAAAATAAAAGGTTTTGAAAATCTCAACAACAACAACAAAAAAGACCTCATTCTTCAAAGCCAGACAGAGACCAGTGCCCCACCTTGTCACTCTGGGCCAGTTATTAAGCTCACAGAACTCCCATTCCCTGTGCTGGAAAATAGGTTAACAGTGCCTACTTCATGAAGTTATGATAAAAATTTAAAAATAAAGGATGAGAGCCCAGCACTCTATAGACCCCCAGTATGTCTAACTATTATTACATTAAGTTCTAGTCACTGGCAAGTCACGGGATATCAAGGGTCCCCTGCCTTGGTGACCCTCATCATTAGCAACATTCTCAAAAGAAGAAAAAAAATATGTTGACTTTAAGACCTCATCTCAACAGTCTAATCTAAAATTCAAACTTGAAAAGGAATTACTACCTTTCATCTGAGGAATGCATGGTAGCAGTTCCTTATTTTGGAAGCAGATCTTCCAAGTAATTAGCAATGTCTTAACCCAACCAATAGAGTTGAAAAAATCTACACAAAGAAAATCTCAAAAGCCCAACTGATTTCATGTGTGGCTAAGGGAATTAGTCTCATTTCTTTATTCCTCCCCTCTGCATAAAAGATCTCAATTCTCCTACAATCAAAGATCAAAGAATAGTGAATTTTCCAACCTCTCCAAAAAATTTATTTCAAATTTTAAAAACAACAGTAATGAACATTAAGTTGTTTTCATGAGATACTTTCATCAATATCATTTAACCTTAAAGAACAAGTTGTTTAGGAAAGGCTGTAAATAATTTACTTGTCCAACAAAAGAGGAGTACTTAAGTAATTTACAATACATCCGGATCAGTGGTTCTTAAACTTTTGAATCTCAGGACCCTTTATCTTCTTAAAAGAGAATTTTTATCTATGTAAGATATATTTATACTTACTGTATTAGAAATTTAAAAAATGAGGAAATTTTTAAAACATAAGGCACAAGTGTACATTTCATTAGCCATCAGAGTGATGATGTCATCCCTTGTCATATAGCATCTGGAAAACTCCATTGTACACTCATCATGAAAGAACAGAAGTGAAAAAGCCAAATATCACTTTAGCAACATCATAATAATAATACCTTGTCAACCCCTTGATAGAACACTTTGAATAACAATGATCTATCTACCCCAGGGGTCAACCAAGTTTTTATTTAAGGGCCACAGAATAAATATTTTAAGATTTATGGGCCATATATTTTCTGTTGCAACTACTTATTTCTAGCACAAAAGAAGTCATAGACAATATATAAATATATAAGCATGATTGTGTTCCAATAAAACTTTATTTATAAAAATAGGCAGTGGACCAGATTGGCCCACAAGCCATTATTATCTGTTGACCTTTGATTTAGACAATAGAATGCTAAGCAGGTATTAAAACTATCCTGTAGAAATATTTATATTGAAAGGGGAAAATATCCATAATAAGCTGCTGAGTGGAAAAAAGCAGATTATAAAACTACATAAATAAGATGACTTTAATGTTTATAAAAGAAAAAATACACACACACACACACTCCTGTATATATCTTAAAATTGTAAAATCATAAAAGTTATCAGTGATTATTTCATATACCAAAAACACACCAAAAATTATCAGTGATTTTTTCTGGCTGATAGTTTACTATGTGGTTTTCTTGTTTTTGCTTGTCTGTATATTTTATACAATGAATATCATTATACATTTTTTTGAAGATTCTTCTTCAAAAGAAGATAAAAAGAAAACCAATATTTGAAAAAGTTGATGTTATAAATTAAACTGATTTCCTTTAAGAAACTGTTTTACAGAAAACCCAGTCTATTTGCTTACCAGTGCTATTGCAAACTCTCTGGGGATCCCCTATAGTCCCATTCGGTCCTCTCGGAAATATTTCAAAAACATACATGGTTCCAGGTGATAAGCCATCAATGACAATACTTTGGTTAGTGGTTGTGTTCTCCTGAGGTTTCCCAGTTCCATTCTTTGTGGTAAGTATTGTAAAGAAACGTGAGTCATTGCTGCTCCAAGCTAAGCCAATTGCCCTCACGCTGACATCCGTCACTCGAAAGTCAGAAACCGGACCAGGGGCTGAGGGAAGAAAGTAAACAACTAGATTAAGAACCTATTTCTCCAGAAGACAAGAGTGACTGAACTTCAGAAAAATATTTACAGAGATTAAATGCACACTTGGGACACCTGACCTGCCTTTTTGTCTACTTTGTATTGCCATCTACAACACACGCCCCTCAGAAACTGGTGATTCTGGCCACTGAGAAAACACTTGGCTATAAGAACATAGAAACTACATGCTTTTGGGTTGTACAAAGTCATTCAGCAGAAAGAAATGAAACTCCATTTAGAGACATGCAGCAGAGGCTGCTGTCAACTACTAAAACCGATTCCCTACACTGCTTTTTCCCTAGTCATACAACCCCAGATTTTTAGCTGTGTACACAGCCATCAGAAATAAAGACTACATTTCCCAGCCTCCCTTGCTGCTAGATGAGCCATGTGGCTAAGTCCTAGCCAATGGGATGTGAGCAGAAGTACTGTCTGACTTCTAGGAAGTATCATGAAAGCCCAGAGCTGTGTCTTCTGCTCCCTCCCTCTACTTACAGCTGGAATGTAGACGCAAGGGCTAGAGTTCAGGCTGCTTAGCTCTAGAACCAACATTGTGGCTGCTGAGCCCAGACTATAGCTCAGAACATACATTCCTGGAACTGCTGTGACAAAGCTGGACCCTAAGGGTAGGAGTCATTCCTGGGTCCCAACCTAAAGCCTGCTCCCCAGCTGTTATGACTAGAATTGTGTGTCCCCCTCAAAATTCCTATGTTGAAGTCCCAACCCTCAGTACCTCAGAATGTGAGTACTTGGAGAAAGGGTCTTTAAAGAGGTCATTAAAGTAAAATGAAGTCATTAGAGTGGTCCTAATTCAGTGCGAGTGGAGTCCTTATAAGAAGAGGAGATTAGGACACTGATATGCTCAGACCAAAGGACAACCATGTGAAGACACAGGGAGATGGCGGCCATCTACGAGCCAAGAAGAGTGGCCTCAGAGAAAACCCCCCACGCATCACCTTGTTCTCAGACTTCTTACCTCCAGAGCTGGGAAAAATAAATTTCTGTTGTTGAAGCTCCCCAGTCTGTGGTATTTTGTTATGGCAGCCCTAGAAAAATAATACGCCAACCCTCCCAATAATTCTACAAACCCTTAGTTCCCAGGATTAAATTCCTTTCGGCTTAAAAAAGCTCATAGCTTGTGTTTCCTGCGATGGAGCCCTGGCTAACACTCTACCATCGCATCCTGCCTGGCACCATGCTTCTTTTATGACGACAAAGAAACGGACTTCTGTTTTGTTTAAGCCATGCAAACTCGGGAAGTTTTTTGTTACAGCTAAAGCTAATCTTTACTACTAAAGGGATTAAACTGTAAAAAAGAAAAAGATGGAGAAGTGAAAGCAAATTCCATTTACCCCAAAGAGCCAGTCCAGAAGACATTTGTAAAAATGCCTCAGGTGTGGGGGCGCCTGGATGGCTCACTTGGCTAAGCATCCACCTCTTGATTTTGGCTCAGGTCATCATCCCAGGTTGTGAGATCAAACCCTGCATTGGACTCCACGCTGGGCATAAGGCCTACTTAAGATCCTCTCTCTCCTTCTCCCTCTGCCCCTCCCTGCCACTCTCCCTCCAACCTCACCATCTCTCTAAAAAAAAAAAAAAACAAAACAAAACAAAACCTCCTAAGATGTGCTTCCTAGGAAGCAAGTGACACCCAAGTGAAGCATTCTGTGAAACGAGCCCTGGGTCGAGCCAGGCACAGGTCTCTGCTCTGCTCTTGGTACCTAACTCTGTGGCCTTGGGCAAATCATTCAGCTGTGCTGGGTTGCAGCTTTCTTATCTACAAAACAGGGATCCTAAAGCCCCTGACATGGTACAATACTGATACTATTATACTATATACTGCTGGTACGCCATTATTGTTTTAATTACTGAATCTTCTTTGGAACAGCAGGCTTTCTTATTTCCTGCCTATCATCTTATCTTTAAGGCACAGTTAAGCAGAAATGGATGAGATATATCCGTATCCTGCTTCATTATAATGTCAGTATCCAAAAGACAAAGGGACATGAATATCCCAGTTCTTTTTGTCTCCGTGTATCCATTTACCTCCACTGCACTGGAATGGTCATTACAAGCCCAGGCTGGAGTCAAGAGAGCCCAACTGTCTAATCCCACCTCTGCCACTTCCCAGGTGTGACCCCTGCCTACAGCACCTCTCTCAGCCGTGGCTTCCTTGTCCATAAAATAAGGCTAACGCCAACCACGTCAAAGATTTTCGAACATCCCCTGAGAGCGCAAGGAAAGCACGTTGCATGATGCTCAGCATGTGGGGGAGGGTCAGTCAACGATCGCCTTTACTATAGCGCATAGCCTGAAGGAGGTAAGAGTCCCTGTGGACTCACACACTGAGCCGTGCTTTTCTGGAGGGCTGGAAAAGAGCTCTGTCTCCTACCTGGACCTGGCACACAGCAGGCAGGCAAGAAAGTTTAGCAAAGCAATGAGTGAACTCACGGGTGTACACCTGGAGGAAACCCGACACGCCCTCGGAACCGTTGTGCAGGAAAGGGCGCACCGTGATGTTGTACAAGGTACTGGAGTTGAGTGAAGTGATGTTGACCCAAGTCTCACTGACATTGAGGGTGAAGGAATCAGTCGCCCCAGCAACCTCGATCTCATAGGTATAGACAGCAGACGACTCATTATCGTTGATTTTCCAGGTCAGGGTCATGTTCGTCGCACTGATGTTCACAACTTCAAGGTCAAAGACTTGACTGGCCACTGTGAAGACACAAGTTGAGTTAAGAGTAACCAGAATGGCCAAGCCAGAGACTGAAACCATCGTCGGGGCATGTCGTCTAATGTAAGAAGGACTCTCAACGACTGTGCCTTTCTGTCCGACACCATGTACCCACAACCACAACCTGGACCCCAAAAGCACGGGGGTCCCAGCAAACGTCAGCATCATCATAATCGGTGAACACCAACCTGGCCAACTGCGACTGTGTAGTCAGTGTCTGCTCTTCTTGTGAGTTTACTCAGAGCTAAGACAGCTCCTCAAACAAGAACATGCACTCTCCTCGGCCTGCCCAGGTGCCGGGCTGACCCAGAAACCCTCTCAAGTGGCTCTCCCTCCAGAATGAACCCTACAGGAGCGATTAAAGATCACACACTTCAGCATGAGGCGGGCCCAGGTTCCAAGGTTAGTTCTGCATTAACGGCCAGGTAGGTCTTAGGAAAATCACCCGAGCTCAGTTTCTTCATCTGTTAAAGTGGGATGACACTCCTAACCTCAAGAAAAGATACCACGGAGTTCCATTTATCTGCCACTGGCTCGCCCCACACTCCAACCCATCCTCTATCCTTCTCGGGCCTGCTCTGTGCCCCGGGAGGCTGACCCCTACACGCTGCATCCCTGGGGTTGGGGGAGGGGGGGAGGCTGCCAGACGGGCTGGGCTCAGGTTCCACCCGCAAACCTGGTGAGAGGTGACTTCCTAGTCACCCCAGGACCAGTCTCGGGGATCTCAACAATGCTCTGATGATTTCCTTAACCCCATCCCATCTAACTAGTCACTTGAAAAATGGCTGGTATGACACATGTATATGGGTGTATACTTATATGTACATATGTATATGGCTACGTACATACCCACACATGCCACATAGAGAGGATGAAGGTTACTATAATTCTTATTTGTCAAGTGCTAGGATAGTTTGACACAAACCAGGCTGTGTGTATCCATAGGACCGAGAGCCTGAAACACAATCGCTATTACTTTAATTCTGCTCAAACCACTTTAAAAGCAGGGAACCCAAGACTCACACTAATCCGCAAAACCCTTTTAGCAAATCAGGTGAAGGGTCACTGGATGGACCCAGCTCTGGGTACATTGCTTGGCAAGGAGCCTGTCTACCCTCCTGCACAAGCATCTTGCGTGTGGGCCACCTCCACCGCTGTCACCTCCAGGCACCCGTGGGGGCCCATTCCTCCCCCTCCTCCAACCCGAGCCACCCTCCAGACACCAAGCCAACCTCCCACCTGCCAACCCCCTGGGTCCCTGAGGGTCCCTAGAGGCCACGCCGCCTTTCCTACAGCTATCTCCTCCCCTCTCCACCCACACAGTAGCATCACCAGTAGAAAGGGAAAGAAGAAAGGAGGGCACGAGTAGACCGTCCTTCAAGGTAGAGACCAGGAAAAGCAAGAATCCTTTACAGACACCACTTGTCATAGGCATCCTGCCAGGCTGTCCAGGCCTGTGCAAGGAACACGGCCGGGCCAGTCACTGTCCCTGAGGTCTCCGCAGCATGTCCCCCAGAGACAGACACCCAAATCTCAAGCACCTGATCACACCTTTCTAGGAATGAAATCAACCCCCATGGAATTATCAGGGTCCTCGAGCCGCCACCAACTCCCCGTGCCTCTCTACCTTCGTACCTCGGTGCCCGTGACCCATATGTCTACCTACAATGTTGCCTCAATGGACACGTCTTCCTCCCAGTCTCTGTTTATCCAAATCCTAGCCTCTCTTCAAAGCAAGCTCAAATCCTGCCTGTCACAGAGGCCCTCCCTTGTGATTTGATGTGAGACTCGTGCCCCACCTTCCGATGTCCAGAGCCCTCAGTGGGCAGCTGCCGTGGATGGAGGCCACGTGTTGCCTCTGCAGCACCCGACCCCCTCTTCCAAACGGCACCCCAATCCCCCTTGGTGGGAGGAAGTGCCTGTCGCCCATGTAAAAGCTGGGGCACAGCGCTCCCTTCCCCAACACAGCCGTGCCGAAAACAGGAATGGGATACCCTCTCCACTGTGGGACTTGGACTGCTCGTGGCACAGTGTGATACAGCCTCCCAGCGCGTCCTGGATCCTAGTCTTATCTTCTGCCCTGTGTCTCCCAACCCCCACCCCATGCCTCCATCCTGTGGGTCCCCCCCGGCAGCCTTCGAGAACAGATATATTTTTGGATCAGGTAACCAGAGCTAGCTCACATTGCCTCAGCCAAGTCCCCAAGGGTGACACCCATGCAGCATTTACTCCTGAGCCCATGGGGCCTGACCACGTGCCTCTCCACGCACGTGCATCTCACTCAACAACCCCCCCCCCGATCTATACACAAATCCCATCAGGGAGGAACTGTGCATTTCTTTGCTCCCCCATCAGCACCAATCCAAAACACCCCCAAATACTGGTTAATACGCAAAGCAGAAGCACCACTGAAGTCCAGGTAGGAAGCAGCAATGTGCATGTCAACAAGCTTCAG
>JAQQSY010006466.1:0-11040 GCA_028646535.1 Procyon lotor | reverse complement strand
GTCCTTTTAAATGGAAGAGAGAGCCAGGAGAGTTAGAGTAAGAGAAGGAAATGGGAAGATGGAAGCAGAGATCAAAATACTGTGACTGCTGGCTTGGAAAAAGAGACGGGGCCTTGAGCTAAGGAATGTAGCCAGGTGCTAGGGCTGTAAAAAGCAAGGAATGCAATATCCCCTACAGCGTCCAGGAAGAAAGAATACATCCTTGCCTACACATTGATTATATTCCATTTTGGTTTTAGATCAGAGGAACCCATCTCAAGCTTCTGCTCTCCAGAACTGTATAACAAATTCATGTTGTTTAAGCTACTGTTGGTAATTATTATAGTAGCAATAGGAGAATACTATACTTCCTTATGCAAAGCACACTGAATCTTTCACCATAGATTGCTTATGATACCTATCTATGTGTTTGGGTAACAATATTCATAGATTATCCAAACCCTTGATTTCTGTCTTCTTTGTATAAACATTTTCTGAAAAGGACTGGTTAAATTCCAGAATATGTGTCTATTCACGTACCGTAGTCAATTGGCAGGTCAATTCCAGCCAGGTTGAGCATGTTTACCATGTCCAAAAAATATCTTTCTTTCTGTGTATTTGACTGACAATATGACCGGTACACGAACCTGATATACTGTTGTGAGATTTATCTGGAGGATTTGATTATACTCTTTGATCTCAAACATCCTATTCCACAATCTCCAGTTTTAGTCCTACTAGTTGTGGCCCTACTGCCACGCTAGCTTGCAGTCAGCCCCAAGAGATTCAGCACCTGGTAACTCAAGATGATTTCTAAGGTACTTGTACAAGGAATAGGATAAAACTGAGGATTAAGCAACCCACCAGCTATGAGAATTGTGAGAGAAAGTATCACTGAGAGACAGGGTCTGTTAAAAAAGAAAACCACAGGGGCCAAAATGGTGCCACTTAGACTCCAGTTCCCAAACTTGGGCTTAATGCCCAGTCTAATTGTAGTTTCAACCTCCCCCAGAAATGTAGTCTTCCCGGGTCAGTTAGCAATTTTTCCATCAGCACCAATGGGTCTGCCCACTGAGTCCAGTCTATTCCTAAAGAAAGATGAGGCAGTCTGCTTAAGACTTACTGGTCAATTTGCTTTTCCACCTAGAAAGCAGCCTCACCTAGAGCAATCCTTCTCTTTTGCCAATAACTGTCTTGCTCCCCTTCTATAAAAACCTTCCATTTTGTACGATTCCTTGGAGCCCCCTCTATTTGCTAGATGGGATGCTCCCCAATTCATGAATCATTTAATAATGATTAAATTAGATCTTCAAACTAGGCTGAACTTTTTTTCTTTTAAACAGATTTGATGGCAGCAAACTACAGGCAGCATCCAAGGATGAAAAACACAGGCATGATGCCTGTGAACCCTTTGAGTTCACCGTCTTTCTCACCATTTCTGAGGGCTTTGGGTCAGCTCCTCTTGGTCTGAGAGGCTCCTTTTTGCATTTGAGCTACTAGTCTAGCTGACTTTCCTTTGCGGGACAGGTCCGCTTGCACTGGCCAACAGTTATGCCCAGAGCCAACTGAGCTAGCTCATTTCCCCAGGGCCCAGTTAACTAGCATATTTGCTCCGAGCCCAGCTGAGCCAGCACAAAGTCCTGCCCAGAGTCAAGCCTATAGCCTTTCATATTTAATTCTCTAGGGAGGAAAGCTCAGCAAATTTTCCAGATCATGGACGCAGGGCCTTCTTGTGGCCGGGATGCAGAACCGCCAACGTCTTAAGGTGCACATTTGCTTGTCTTGCTTTGTATAGATTAAAGGCTATTTCTAGCAGAAATCTTGGAGGCCAAGCAACTGCACACATTGGTGGACACGGGTCAAACATTTAAAGGTTCCTGGAGTGCTTTCCACCTCAGGAAGACTGTCATGGAAGAATAGGTTGGTCACAGCACAGGTTAGATGGGCACCAGGTCACCTGCCAACCTCAAAAAAACTGCAATGAAGTACACCGTAAGATACCCACAATCCCCAACCCTACACAGCACATCCCTTTTAGATATTAGTCTGGTTTCAAGAAACCCCAATTCTTAGCTAATGGGATCCTTAAATTCTAAAGAGACAAGCGTGCCACCTTCTGGCGTGCCAGCTTATTTTATGTCTAAGAACTTTAGACCCAGAAGTTGCAGACATGTAACAAGGTGGAAAAACTTTACTAAAAATAACCCGGAATTACAATGGCCAATATGGGGAGCGTTCCAATTGGACAAGATTGTTCATTAAGAAGCGCCCTTGGAAGTAAGACTTCCCAAATGAAGCAAAGGGAGAGGGATGCCTTTTTTAACTGGTGCGCAGAAGCTTCTTCCAAATAGCTTCAAGATTCTAAAATAGCCTCATTGAAAGGCTCATTACAGAAGACTAAGAGAAATGAAAAGCAGAACAGGAACGCAAGACAAGAGAGGACAGGACTGCCAGGATTCCTGCTGCACCGCTCCACTCTCTCGTCCCTAAGGTCATCCGAGTCTACTGATTCTCTATCTGAACAGCCTTTCCACTCTGAAGAGACCTTTAAAAATAAAACCACCCTCCGGGGCAGGCCACCCTCCCGGGCTATCTTTCACTTCTTGGTCAAAGACTAAAACTAAGGGCCAGAGTTAAAGAATTTCCTCAACCAAGCAGGATCCCCAGAGGTTTTTCGAAGAATTTAAAAGCCTTATCAGAGCCCCTGACCCCAGGCTGCCAGATCTTTATCAGCTAGCAAGTGAGTCGGGAGGACCTGGCTGAAGCCCTCAAATGGATGCGGGAAGCAGAATGATATTTGAGATATCCTGTCTCCTGCACGGTGCTCTTATAAATGGGAAAAAGCTCCCGGAACAGCAGCAAATCTTTTTAAAAGTTTTTCCTAGAGTCCGCCCCCCTCCCCAACACTGATTGGTCTGTTATTCAAACACACAAACAAGAGATGAACCCGGGGCATCTGGAGGTGGCTGGAGGCTCTACCTTCAGCCTTCTGGATTGCAGACAATAAATAAGGTCACCCAGCTTGCTGGGGCTGCTCCGTTCTTATGTGCATTGTCCCCAGATATCTGTGGGCTAATTAAAAGGCAAAGAGTAGGGGCACCTGGGTGGCTCAGTGGGTTAAAGCCTCTGCCTTCAGCTCAGGACATGATCTCAGGGTCCTGGGATCCAGCCCCAGGTCATAGCTTAAAAGAGAATATCTAATTCTCTAATTAGAGAGGTATCTAATAAAGTACACAGTTACCATCTCAACTGGTACAGATGACTCTTGGACCTCTTACTAGAAAGTTCCTTTTTGCTCTGTGATCCAGCCCCAGTTAATTTATTGGGTAGAAGTCTCCATTCAAAATTAAGAGGGCTGATAAACTTTGCTTCTAATGGAGACTTTTCCTTAGAATTTCCTGGTCAAACTGAATCTGATCTTTTACGTTCTGTACAATCTGTTCTTGATATGAAAGAGGAAGAACCTTAATAAAGTCCCCCTACATAGCTGAGGTACGAAACGAAACAAAACAAATGAACAAACAAAACGAACCCCCAAAAACCTATGGGCTGCTTCCAGTACTGACACTGAGAGAATAAAAAGTGCAGAGACTATAAAATTCAGATAGATAGGACTGAAACTCTTTCTAAATTGCCTCACCATCCGTTAAAGCCTGAGGCCATGCAAGGTCTCACAGCAGTGATAAAAGGCCTAATTATTCCCGGGACCAAACCTTGTAACATGTCAATCTTGCCGGTCTGAGAACCTAATGGATGGGGACAGTGAATCGTCCAGGACTTGATAGCCATTAACAAGAAGATTATTCCTAGTTTCCTAGTTGTCTCAAACCCCAATGCCCTTCTTGTACAAGTTCCACCAGACTCAAATGGCTCACTAAGACCCCAAAAGCCCATATCTATTTGCCTTTACTTGGAACAACCAACAATATATCTGGACCATCATGCCTCCAGGGTTCAGTGAGGGACCTCCTTACTTCTCCCCAGTAGGTCAAGAGGATTTAAGTACCCTCCAGTATTCTGGAAAATCCACCCTTTTACAACATGCTGTAAAGCTTGTCCCTACCCCCACCTTTTATCTCTTGCTGTGCTCATAATTCCATTTATTTGCAACAACAGTTAGCTGAAAAGGGACATAAAATATCCAAAGAAAAATTATAATTTTCTCCAGCTACTGTTCATTACCTGGGTTATGATCTAAGCACCAGCTGAAGAAATTCAGCTGTTTCCAAAAAGGATTAAGATAATCAAAGAATTTCCCAGGCCCACATCTGAGGGGAAGCTGCTGTGGATTCCTAATTTTTCTCTGCTGGCTCCCCCACTCTGTGAACTTACTAAAATTTCAGCCGCTGAGCCCTTTCCTTGGAAAGACAAATACAGCAGGTTTTTATGAGGCTGACTAACACAAGTACTCCAAGAACTGGCTGCCCTAGGGCCATTTAAAGCCTTTCACTAGATTTCGACATGCAAGGATAATCAAGCTTTGGGAATGCGAATGCAAAAACAAGGCACTAAACACCCCAATTATGCGGCTATTGCCTCTGAGCATACAACCCGATTCAGGTGCCCGGGCATGTCCAAACTGTCTTGAGGCTACAGCTGCAGCTGCAAAGTTAGTAAATGCCTCCGCAGATTTAACCCAGGGAAATGACCTATATTTCCAACCCCTCACCCCCACCACACACACACTGTTTGGTCTTTTAACTCTGAACGGACTCAACATTTCTCTGCAAATGAACTAACGTCCGAGGAGATCCTTCTGCTTTCACCACCTAATCTCCATCTTAAACACCATAACATTCTCAGTCCTATGATGGTCCCTACCCCCACCTGATGAACGCCAGCCCCATGACTCTGGAGTAATAATGTCCCTTTTGGTGACAGTGGGTCCTGATTTTTGAGATACTCCTTCGACTCATCTTAATCTAATTTTGTTTGTTGGTGGATCATATTGTAAAAATGAAAAAGGACATTCTGAGCTAGCTATGCTCATATATACTTTGGCTATACCACCCAATATGAACTACTAGAGAAGCCAAACCAGCCCGACAGGCAGAACTTCATGCCCTTACCGGGGGATGAATTGTCAACATTCACACTGATAGCTGGTTTGCCTTTGGGGTCGTCCATGATTTGGGGATGTTATGGAAACAAAAGTGTTCTTACATCCTTGGGGACCCTAATCAAAAATGGGCAACAAGTAAATGACCTTGGTGCTATTGAAAATTGCTATCATCCACATTAAGGCTGAACCCGAGTTTCCGGAAAGTGCTCTAGCCAACTTGTGTGCAATAGAATCTGTAAAGGTTGTGGCACATGTGGACAAAGTCCATTCTGCTTCTGCAAAAAATGGCCCCTTGTTGCCAGACTTGTGCCATCCTGATGTCCTTGCAACATGGTAGAAGTCTGCTTCTGAATCAGAAAAATTGAGATGGGCAAATGATGGTGGTAAATTCAGTGAACAGTAAGCACTATGGGAAGCCCAAGATGGCTGCTTGGTTCTTCCCAGCTCCCTGGCAAATCCCACTGTTTGATTTTTTACATTCCTTTACCCCCCGGGGTGCCTTTAAGATGACTCAAATTATAAACAAACATTGGTGGGGAGACTTCTAAAGATGGCTAAAACAGTTTACCATCAATGTCTGACCTGTCAGGTCTATAATCCTAGAAATGTTATTTTTGTTCCCAGAGGCCTCAAACCTCTGCGCCCCGCCCCCAGGACCCTTTGAATACCTGGAGCTGGACTTCATTCAATTGCTACCCAGTATGGGTTAGCAATATGTTCTTGTACGTGTTTTTCCTAGATGGGATGAAGCCTTCCCCTGCCACAAGGCTGATGCTCTCACGGTAGCAAAATAGCGGTTAGAAAATGCGTCTCCCACTTGGAGTATACCTTCCACAATTTCCAGGGATCAAGGCATTCACATCACTGGGAGATCTTACAAACCTTAAGGAAAGCCTTGTACAGTTCTTGGAATCATCCCTGTCCCTATCACCCTCAATCAGGCAAGGTCGGGAGAATGAATGGGGTCCTCAAACTTGTAATCTCCCTTGGTGTAAGACTTTGCCTCTGGTCTTACTGATGGTTCACAGTACCACTGTTGGGAAGCAAACTCCCTCCACATGAGATCGTCATGGCTGTACATCCTTCTGTCGATTTCTTATTACCTGCTTGAATAACTGAGGAAGGTCTTCAGTGTCTTATGCTAAAGCTATCATCAACAAAGTCAAGAAGCCTTCCCAGATCCCAATTCAAAGGATCCTGTTGGTCACAGACTGGAACCTGGGGACAAGGTACTATGGAAGTGTCCTCAGAGAAAAACAATCCTTGAACCTCATTGGAATGAAACTTACCAGGTGCTCCTGACCACTCACACTGCTACCAAATGAAAAAGTACGGAGCCTTGGATTCTCATCTCACAGCAGAACCAGGCTCCACCTGACATCTGGTCCCTATCAGATGCTGGAGCTCTCCAAAACACATTGACACAGAAGAGAAGTTGGTAGACTGTTTTCACGCAAGACACCAGATTGAGACTTCATACTTTAAACATGAACTCTTTTCTTACTCTTTTTCTTGCCTTCACTCTGGCACTGGTCTGGAAAGATAATGCCCTCATCTATATCTCCCAGGCTCTCACTGAGGGGGAGGGGTCATCTTTCAGATTGCTGGATTGGTCATCAAAGATTTCTATCTGTCCATGATCCTAGGGACCCCTGGGTCCTCTCTGTGACTAATATTCTTTTCCTAAGGTCACTGCAAACTACAATCGATGCCCTGCTCCCAGAAGTCTCTTACCAAGTTCAACTTTCACAGCCAGAACGACCTGTGCTTGTTTTAACCTGTGCTTGTTTTAACCTTGTTTTAACCTCTATGAACTCAGTTAGACACGGCTACTTATGTAAATCTTGGTACATTTGCACCCTCATGTTCCCATGATTGTCTAGATGAGATCTACCCCCCATTCTCTAAGATCTCTTACCAGCAGCACCTGTCTTTGGAGGATATTTAGAGCAACTCATTTTTTAGGCTACGAGATTTTCTCCTCTATGTGCTGACAACTTAACGGATCCTTGGCTTGGACGGGTAAAGGCACAGTCCCCATGGATGAATTCATTAACAGCACTACCCCAATGGGAATAGTCTGTGCTCTAGCAGGGATTGTCTTCATCTGTGGTAGTTATCCTTCTTATGCCTGAATGCCTCTGTAGGTAGCTGGTGCACAGCTTGGCAATGCCCCTTAGGTTATCTCACTGTGCCCCTAACTTTTTACAAGCAAGTTATCTCATTGGTTGACTCCCCTGAATGTAGGGGCACCTGGGTGGCTCAGTCGTTAAGTGTCTGTCTTCATCTCATGTCATGATCCCAGAGTCCTGGGATTGAGCCCCACATCAGGCTCCCTGCTCTGCAGGAAGCCTGCTTCCCACCTCCCCACCCCCCTCTTGCTGTGTCTCTCTCTGTCAAATAAATAAATTAAATCTTTAAAAAAAAAAGAACATGAAAAGTCATAGGAGGCATTACTAAAAAGAATTATCCACATTCGTTGGCAAGGAAATCACCAACTAAGACATTGTAAATGAACTGAAATGATTTTCCCAATGTTTGCTGAGGACCAATATGACAATAGAAGCTGGCATCTACTGAAATGAAATGGAAGCCGTGATAGAAACAAAAAAGTGCTACAAAAACTGTTTGTTTTCAACCCATCAGTTCATCAACAGTGCTATTTGGGATGGTAACTTCACCCAGAAGACATGTCAAGCACACAATGTTTTTGTTTGTCGGAACTGTGGAATTCCTAACAGGTTGCATTCTGCAAATGCAGAAATGGACTGACTAGAATAATGAACTGCCTCAAGTGGGTAAGAAAGAGGAAGATTAACTTCACTGGTCTTATCCTCATCAGCTTGTCTATAACCAGACTGTGTTTCTTGATCATGATATTGAACAATTGACTTCTACTGGTGCTCTCTGCAGATCCACACAGCACAGGTCAAATAGAAAAATTTGATGTTCTTTTTGCATAATGATCAACCACTGACGTGTCTAGTCTGACACCAGCCTGTGCATCTTTACTTCCAGAAGATAGCTACTTTTCCCCATATTCTTCTTCTTCTCCTCCTGCTTCTCCTTCTCCCCCTCCTCCTCCTCCTTCTTCGTCTTCGTCTCCGTCTCCGTCTCCATCTCTGTCTCCTTAGCCTTCTTCTTCTTCTTTTTTTGGTTGAAGTGGAAAATTAATAGTATTTTTCTGGGGTCTTTGCTCTTTTTTTCCTTTTAGCTCCCAATGATAGACCACATAATCACTATTATTTTAAATTTAGAATGAAGTAAAACATGGAAGATGAATATGTATGAAACGCAAACCATTATTTTCGTAGTCCTCATCAATGTTTAGGAGATGGTAACCTAAACATTAGAGAAACTGAAAGGGATCCAGAGGGAAGAGAGAGCAATTGCAGCTGCCATTTCACGTCCGTGAAGTGACTCAGCAGATGAGCAATGACAAAGTGAGTGCTGATGTTCCAAATGTGGAAATATTTCACAGGCTTGCTTTCCTTCTGCTGCTTGGAGTCTCAGCCTCTAGGATGGCCCAGTCTATCAGATTAAGTCAGGCACCTCCTGGATAACCTCCTCTCTGATGAACTCAAAATCAACTGATTTGAGACCTTAATTACATCTGAAAAATCCTTTCCTAGGACCCAGTCCCTTGCCTAGCATCTGAATGGATGACAGGAAAAAGGTATGTGTATGCTACGGATGGCTGTTGGCCTCCCCCTGCCCTCCCCCCTGTTAGCTCTCCTGAGAGAATCTCCCTTGTAGGATGCCATAAGCACAAGCATTCTGGAAAGAACATTCTAGAAGATGCCTAACTGGCACATCAAAAAGCCATGTCAGTAGCTTTCATATTTTCAAGGAAGACTGGGAAGGTTTTTCCATTTAGTTCTCTAAAATTAGAGATCGATAGAATAAGGCATGATTCCAGGAATAGGATCCAGTTTTTGGGTGACTGAAGAGAATGACAACTGTTTGATGTAGTCTGCTTCTTTGGCTCTCCAACATTCACCATTTACCCCACATTTAAAATTGACCAAAAAAATCCCTGCTCCCATCTCACAAAAGAAGCTATCCTTCACTACATTAGGTGCCTACTTCTCTTTACAGATCACCTGAAACTTAGTAGCTTAAAATAGCAATAATCACTATCCCCTCTTAGTTCCTAAGAGTCAGGAATTCAGGAGGGACTCAGCTGCATGGTTCTGGCCCTGAGTCTCTTCTGAGGCTGCTGGAGTCATCTGATGGCCTCTTCCAGGCGCCTGTTCTAGGAAGACTTGAGCAGCTGCAACCTGGAAGAGCTCAGGCATCTCGCCTCTGTTTCTCTTTGGGTTTTCCTCATGGTGCCTCCAGCATCGTAACTCAAGGCTTCAAATGCAGATGTCCCAAGATGACTGGTTTTTTAAACCTTGTCTGGTTGGGGCACCTGGGGGGCTCAGTGGGTTAAAGCCTCTACCTTTGGCTCAGGTCATGATCTCAGGGTCCTGGGATTGAGCCCCACAACAGGCTCTCTGCTCAGCAGGGAGCCTGCTTTCCCCTCTCTCTGCCTGCCTCTCTGCCTACTTGTGTTCCCTCTCTTCTCTGTTAAATAAATAAAATCTTTAAAAATAAATAAATAAATAAACCTTGTCTGGCAAGTTAACCGGTGTCAGTTCTGGGACGTGCTATTTACTGAAGCAAACCACTGAGGCCCATATTGAAGGGTAGGGGAGTTACACTCCATCTATTTATGTCAGCTCTGTCAAAGCATTTGGTCCTTCAGTTCCAACCACCGAAGATCCAAAAATGGGCTCTTGTTTCATCCTGATTCAAATCCCTCATCTCTGGATGATGCCAGTTCTTCCTTTATTTTCATCATGATTCTTCTCTGTAATTTATAATTTATAGACTAAACTGTAAAACTAATGATTACAATCTACCTTTATTTTCTTTTGTTTTATTTAAATTCAAGTTAGTTAACATGTAGTGTATTATTAATTTCCAGGTAGAATTTAGTGATTCATCAGTTGTATATAACACCCAGTGCTCATTATGTCATCTGCCCTCCTTAATGCCCATCACTCATTCACTCCATCTTCCCAACCCCCCTCCCCTCCAGCAAACCTCAGTTTGTTCCCTATGGTTAAGAGTCTCTTATGATTTGTCTCCCTCTCTGATTTCATCTTATTTTATTTTTCCTTCCCTTCCCCTATTTTCATCTGTTTTGTTTCTTAAATTCCACATATGACTGAAATCATACGAAATTTGTCTTTCTCTGACTAACTTATTTCACTTAGCATAATACCCTCTAGTTCTGTCATTTTAAGTGGCAAGGTTTCATTCTTTTTGATGGCCAAGTAATATTCGTGTGTGTGTGTGTGTGTGTGTGTGTGTGTGTCTGTGTATCACATCTTTTTTATCCATTCATCTGTCGATGGACATCTGGGCTCTTCCCATAGTTTAACTATTGTGGACATTGCTCCTGTAAACATTGGGGTGCATGCAAACACACATTTATTATCTCATAGCTTTTTTGGGTCAGGAGTCTGGGCAAGCTGTGTTTTGAACTTCAGGATCTCATCAAGTTGAAGTCATCATTTTGATGATATAGTGTCCTCATATGCAGGCTTGACTAGAGAAGAATCCACTCCCAAGTTCACCCAAGTTATTGGTAGAATTCATTTTCTTGTGGCCCTTTCATGAAGTGTGACATTTCATGGCACGGCTACTTACTTCTTTAAGGCCAGCAAGAGCCTCTCAGTGGAGGTCCAGCCACTCTTCTGAGGCTTTACCTGAAAGATAATCTCCTTTTTAATTATCTCAGAATTAGGGATTGGGGATCTTAAGAGTCTATAACATTCCTTCGTGCTGGCCATATGCTGTAGACTAGAAATAAGTCATCAGTCCTGCCCATGCTAAAGGGCAGGGAGGGAATTATACAGGATGTGACATCATGGGGAACAAATATTTTCAATTTTGACACAGTCCACTTTATTAGCTTATTAATTTTATGAATCATGCTTTTGATGTAT
>JAQQSY010006465.1:0-11040 GCA_028646535.1 Procyon lotor | reverse complement strand
TAGCAACCCTGAGATCATGACCTGGTCTGAAATCCATTGGATGCTTAACCAACTGAGCCACCTCAGCCCCTGAACACTTTAACCGATAGATGCCCCTCTCTTGGCACTCTTGGCTACCCACTCAGTGGCAGACCTTGCTTGTCATCTGCTCAACATCCATCCTTTTTTTCCTATTGACAGATCCCCAATTAGTGCCGGACAGCAATGTGTCTAATTAGAAGCTATCCTTTGTGGTTCAAGGTGGCCAGTTCTAGTTAATGGGATGTAAGCAGAGCCTACTGGCTGGGACTTTCAGGAAACCTATTTTATTGCTGATCAATTGGAGTAACAATTCATCTTTTCCCTTTACCCTTTCCCTTTTTTCTGCCTGGAAACACAGAGGTTGAGCTATTTCTTTCCCTTTACCCTTTACCCTTCTTTCTGCCTGGAAACACAGAGGTTGAGCTATTTCTTGTGACCATGAGGATGAAAATCACAAGTTGGAACTAGAGGAATTGGGAGCTGGAAGGAGCCCGAGTCCTTGAAAGCATCCTCAAGCTGTCACAGTAGCATTGGATTGCCTACTTTTGGACTCCTTGTTGTGTGAGGGGAGGGTTTCCATTGCATGCAGCCAAATGTAATCCAGACTGCTACACTCTTAAGAAAGAGAGTTTAAGAAAATCTCTCATCTTTCTTGTTCATGGTGATGAATTCCTGCCTGTCTGTCCTTGGCTAGCTCCCTTTCTCCCGCTGCACTGTCTTCCCACTAGCATTGAGTGGGCCAAGTTAAAGCATCCCTGATGCCCCAGCAGGCAGGCTGTCCCTTATTACTGTATTCACTCTTCCAGGCTTATATGTCTTGCCCTAATCGGGGAGGTGATTTGTGGTGGCTCAAGTATGTAGGAGATGACTGCATTCTGTGAAGAGAAATAGTGTCTCAGTCCCATGGCTATCAGGAACCTCTGCACAGTCTGGCTACCTTGCTTTCTCCAGTAATGGAAAAGCAGTCTTTTTAAAGTTATCTACATTTGAATTTTGAAGACACCTGTTCCATGTCACTCTCCAGTGGCTTGCATACTGGATTTGGTCATAAATCTCTGGCTGTCCTAGGACAAAAATGGCAAATACATGATTCTTTTGACACCATTCTTCCTTCTACCCCCTTGGTGGAAATTGTGATTCGATTACGTTATTCTTTTATTTGTTCATTTGTTTTGAGCCCAAAGCATTTCAGAATCTTGTTAGAAACCTTGCTTAAGAAAGCCATTCCTGTATCTCTGAGTCAGCATGCAAAAAAGACACTTGAATACAGTTATCTGTGCTTCTTCGAAAGGGTCTTAGGGCCTCTTTAAGTCTGGAAGGCAAGGATGCTAAAAGCCTTTGAGATAAGACCCAAAAGTTGCTAGGCAGACCAAAGGAAATGAGAGGATAATCACATTCTCTTTTTCAACTGTCCCGTTTAATCTTTATATCTAATCCTCCCATCTCCCCAGATTAAAGCATCTGTGGCCACTGTCCTGAGCCTAGGTAGGGAGATGAGCAGGACTGGAGCAGAGGGGAGCTCATCAGAGACAGCGTATTCTAAAGACTGGCAAAAAGGAAGTGTGACAGCCAACTTCTTGGAAGGGGACCGCAGAACTGTAATTAAATTTTCTGATCTTGTTAGCCAATTTCTTCACTCACTGCCCCTGAACCAGAGAACAGGGAGGGAGGAAGGACACTGTTGCATCAGTGGCGGCGGGGAGGGAAATGAGCTTTTCACGGATTATTGGGTTAGTTCCACTTCTCCCACTTTTTAATTTATTTGTCTGCATGTTCTCTAGAGCTGAAAAGGCTCCAAGTCCTTTTCCATTTTCTTTTAATTAGATCTGATTTTGGAGTCTGAAAACTTAGGAGGGGTGCAGGTCACAATAGCAGGATGACAACAGTTGGAAGGCCCTGTTTTTCCCATTAGAACTTTCTGCACTCTTCTTTCAGAATTTAAGACTCCTAGTGATGAGATTTTTCCTTTGCATTTCTTTCTTTTCTTCTTTAACAGGTATGGTGCTGTTTGCATTGTTTTAGCACCTTATTCCATTTTGCCATCCAATGGTTAAAAATCATGAACATTCTTCACAAATTTAAAAAAAAAGTATGCGTGTATTTTCACAGGTCATTCCTTCATATCCCTTTGCTGTGTGATAGAACACAGGCAAGGGAAGTCAGTTGTGGTTCCTCAGGGTTTCCAGGAGGAATAATGCCAACTCTACATTCTCTGTTCTTTGAAGCACAAAGAAAGAAAAGGGGGAAAAAAAAAAGCCTGGCTAGAAAAAAAGAGCCAAATGAGGCCATGGTGGACGACTTCGTTTATCACTTAAAATCACTCGTGACTGGGGTGCCTGGGTGGCTCAGTTGTTAAGCGTCTGCCTTTGGCTCAGGTCATGATCCTGGAGTCCTGGGATCGAGCCCCGCATCGGGCTGCCTGCTCGGCGGGAAGCCTGCTTCTCCCACTACCATTCCCTCTGCTGTGTCCCCTCTCTCGCTGTGTTTCTCTCTGTCAAATAAATAAAATCTTTAAAAAAAAAATCACTTGTGACTACATCCTGGGGTTATGAGAATCTAAGGCCCTGGATAGGGGCCTTAGAAACTGAACATAGAATATTTGGTGGCCTGTGAAGTAACAAGAACCCATTTCTTTGCTGCAGCCTGGACATGCTCTATGGCAGCAGATTTTCTTTCAGGTGGATTGTTGCCAAGATAATATGCCATCCACAGAGGCCTTCCATGGGCCCTCTGCTCTGGGGAGCACTCATTCACAGTTCATCCAGGGCAAGAGGCATGCTTTAAAGTTCCGCTTGGTGGCTTGGAATTTATGATGCTACAGGGCATGTTTGGGATGATTCAACCTAACATCTAGGCTACAGAATATATGCAAAGAGCTCTTTATGAAGCCAGATTTGGGTACTTCAAGTCAATGGGCAGCCATCCTCCAGAGAAGCTGAAATTGAGGTTCCAAAGAGGCTCCTGTGACTGCCGACTAGGAGAGACAGGACATAATGTATTCAGCAATTATGAACCAAGAGAAAGGATTCAAATATGGGGCCAAACTGAAAGCCACAAAGGCCAAAACTGAATTATAGGTTTTGATTTGAAGTCAAGCTGCTTGTTCATGGACAACACAAACGACCCTGCTCTAAGATTAGTGGAGCAGAGATTTTAAAATTTTTTTATTTTATAGATACTTTATGGGCTCCTGAGAACCCAGCTGGTATTCTTTGTAGCCTGTCACGCAAATGCCTACTTGTCACGTGTGAGGACAGCATGCAGTTTAGCTCTGAATCCACCAATCCAGCATTGGGCTTGACATGTATTAAAAGAGCTTTTCCCAAGGAATCTGGAGGAATCACAGATGGTCTGTGGAAGATAGAGGATTGACTTGGACCTTGAGGGATGAACAAACTTGAAACTTGAGAGCATGGGGAAGAAGGAAGCGTGTTTTTAGTAGAAGGATCTCTGTAAGTAATGGCATGAAAAGATGAAAATATGATAGCTACATGAGGGATAGGAAGAAAGAAAGTTAGCTTGAGAAACATAAGAGTATGTCATGGGATGTAGTTGGGGAAAGGGCTGGAAAGGTGTGTCAGGGCTGAATCACAGAGAACTCCAAATGTGTGACTTGCATTTGTACTTTATTGCATGTGTAGGGAATGTGGATGTGGAAGGCTGGTGAATAGGGAAGGATGGGAACAGTACTTAAGGAAAAATAAACTCTCTGAACTTCACTTGCTTAAAATGTGGGTACTGATCAAATTTTCCTCTCAGATTCTTTTCTCTAAGCTTTACCTCAGCTACAGAAAGAACAAATTCTGGCTACCTCTGTTTTAGACAACTCTCTACCTTTCTCACTTTCTTCAGAATGATGAGGTATTGGAGAGAGGGGAGCCAGAGAGAAAGAAAGGGAGAAAGCAAGTGCAAAACAAAGGGGGTCTAGAACTTATAGCTTCATAGATTCATAGATAAATGACAGAAAGGACATAGACCTTAAAAAAACTCTGTGGAAAACAAATCCTTAATTATTAATGTTCAAATATTATATAATTGAACAATTGTATAATTGTTCAATTATTATTGAACTACTATTATGTAGTTCAATAGTTAATTATTGTTGGTAGTTCACTTTTGTTCATAAAACGGATGCTGTTTCAGTGCTCTAGCTGAAAGAAAGCAGAAGGAATTCTGGTATGTCAAAGTAAACTTTTGGAGAGCTGTCATAGTTAGAAAACAGATCTTTGGAAACTCCGATGCGGAGGAACAGCTGCTGTGGTTTGGTTAAGATGCACACAGAGTAACAGGGTAAAGCACACACTGAGTGTGGGGCTCCTCCCTGCTCTGCTCTTCACTCCGGGGCCACTGCAGGCTCACCGGCTGCCTGGGCTCCCGCCTGCCCTCTCTTCCCTGACAGGGAGAAATGACAGACCAACCTCCTCATCTCCCCTTGAATCTTGGAAGCACAGCATTTTAAGACTAAGGAAACTTAGAGAAAGCCTTAGCTATTTTATAGATAACAAAATATTCCGATGAATTCCACCTATGCAAGGAAAACTAGGACAGTGAGACCCATATACGTGGTTTATGTAACGAGCGTTCGAGGCAGGAGTGATGCCTGCATGTTAATAAGGATGGATAAGCCTTCCCCAAAGTGTTTTTCCATGGGGTGCTGACCCTAACCCCCCACAATCTCCGCAGGTACAAGTGGGCTTTGGGACTTGGAATCTGAGTGGATCTGAGACTCCGGCATGAAAATACCAAAGGGAGAGGGCATGTGGTCTCTCAGCTCTCTCCTGTTCCTCCCTTAGGCCTGGACTGCTCTCAGGGCAGTGAGCTTGAAGGAGAGCATCCCTGCTCCTTTGTCAGAGCCTTCTCTCAGAGTGCCGTGCTCCTCCAGGCAGGTGCCGTGCTCCTCCAGGCAGGTGGCTCCTTGGCCCACTTTGCTCTGCCTGCCTTCAGACCTTGGCTGCCACTAATGGACAAAGATCAGGGAGGAAAGAGAATCTCCTGCTGGATCAGTCGTGGCAATCGGGCGATGGCTGAAACAAAGACCCACGGCCTCCTGCTTATGGCTACAGCCCTTCCCGACACCAGCTGAAGAGCAGTAGGGAAAAACCCACTGAAGCAAATGTGTGCTATTGCCTGTTGTGGATATCAATCATTTATGATGGACATTAAGCTGAATGAAAGCACAAGTAAAGACAACAATGATTTTTGAACAAGTATTAGATATATAGTTTCTGATTTCAGATTGATATATTACAAAAGCAGGGCTCAGACACTCCGGAGTTAATAAAGACATATCAGGCTTTCATTAGACCAGATATGAGAATAGAAGTACAGCTCCACCACATTTTTATACAGTGAAATATAGTATGAGCAGTTCTTTCATTAGGGATGGGGAAATCAAATTTTAAAACCAATGTCTACTTAGAAGTTTTTCTACTGATCATCAATTCAGCACTCATTTCTAATATTAATAACTCAGCTAAGCACCTGGCAGGAGGTTTTTCTCTGTGAGTTAATAAATTTTTCTCTGAGTCTTCATTTGATTGATTACATCATAGTAAGTGACCACATAAGAAATTGCCCTGAAAATATGATTCTCTGAAGCAACAGTTAAAGAACAAGGAATTACTGAGGATGAACAAATTTTATTTTACAATTGTTTATGACGGTTCTAAGAAAAACAAAATCAAAGTAGATATAGGAAAAGGGACTGTTGGCAAAGTTTAATAAAAAATTGAGAGTTTTTGGGTGAAAATTACACATGTATTTTGGGGGAAATATTTTGATCTTTAAAACTCCAATAGAATATTCTTTTTTTTTTTTTTAAGATCTTATTTACCCATCTGACAGAGAGAGCGAGAGAGAGAGAGAGAGAGAGAGCGCACAAGCAGGGAGAGCAGCAGACAGAGGGAGAAGCAGGCCCCTCACTGAGCAGAGAGCCCATTGCGGGACTCAATCCCAGCACCCTGTGTTCACGACCTGAGCTAAAGGCAGACACTTAACCAACTGAGCCACCTAAATGCTCCCGAAACTATTCTTATCTAGAAGGGAAAATAATTGTAATAAAGCAAAGATGAACGGTAGATCGACTTCTTAGTTCTCCATTCGAACCCATGGGTTTAGGAGTCAGATGCTAAAAATGACTCCAGGGTTCAATGCCTGAGGGAGGCAGTGGTGCCTTGCTGAGGATGACTCCTGGAGGATGCCTGTATTTGTTCTTAGGAAACCAGTGAGGGCAACAGATTCTTGGGATGTCCTCGTTGGGAGGAATCTTAGCATTTATTCTCCTCGTTTTTACTTCCCCATATTATAATATAAACAGACCAGCTATATTATTTATAAGACCCCCAGAATGAAAGTGCAGGGCAGGACTCCTTATTTAAGAGTTACTATGAATTTCAAAAAGGCAACATAGAGTATGAGAAACCAAGTGTGGGGGCTTTCTGAGCATGAGGCCCTGACAACTACACTGGTCACAAGCCCAAGAAGCCAGCCCTATTAATGGAGAAGCAGGGACCACAGTGGCTCAAAGCTGACCTCCCAGAGACCTCTTTACTCTTCTTACTCATTTTTCTCAGCTCATAGGCACAGGGGAAAGGAGGAGAAAGTGCATGCAGAAATCACATCACGCCCTATGGCCAGTCCTGTCTTTCATCCTTCTTATTTATCCCCTAACCACCCATGCAGGAATCTCCTGTGGCCCCAGGCTTCTTTGTTTATTCACATAATCTCAAATATGGAATGTATATGTGCCAGCCACTGTGCCAGGGACTGAAGACGCAGAAACGAACAAGATGAGGTGTTTGTCCATGGGAAACTCCATTTGGTGATGAGAGAACTTGAGAAATGGCAGAAGTGCATCTCATGTGAGCAAGCTGGGGAATGTGAGTTGTCATATCCAGATACATGAAAATACCATCTCGGTTGGCAACAGTTTATCATTTTTTCAGGGAGCAAGATCACGTGGAAAGACACAAATTTTTTAGCAAATCAGCTGTCTTTTCAGTGGTTTTGGATGAAAAGGGAAGAGTGAATCGATTTTAATAGGTCGAGACTATAGGACATTTAGAGGGAGGTGGAATCTGCTGGGGATGGGCTCAGTGTGACTTCCAGAAGTTACTGGGGTAAGTACCTTAACTCCGGCATTTTTGCACAATGCTACTTCTGATACATTGCAAAGTGGACTCCTTGGTGTGGACTCTGCCTTAGGGCAGTTGTACTGGCAAGGTGGTAAGTGGTGTGAGGAAGGTGGTTTTAAGTACACCGGTCTGTACAGAGAAATGGCCCAGTAAACTTGATCTCACCATCTATGTCTTATTAGACACGTCTCAGAAGAGAACATTGGTCCATTTAATACCTCCAATAATGCTCTCAGTTCCTTTTATCGAAAGAAATCTTTCCTGAGGAGGGGATGTTTCTCCAAGTCCATGAGGAATGAACTCATGCTTCTGGCTTCGGAACAGTGTGTTTTTTGCTTTGTATTTAATTGTGACAGACTTTTTCTTTCCCCTTCTGTGAATCTTAACTAGAGCACAACAGATTTCTTTTGGGTACAGTTGAAAACATTCTGATTTCCATCTTTTCTGTAAATATTTTGAAGGTGGGTAAAGGCAATCTTTAAATGCTTCTCTTAGAAATACTGTTTCTCAAACTGTGTTTACAACATATTAAACAAAATAAATATTCTAAAGGCAAAGGTGTTGGTTTGTCTATTTGAATAATGTCAAATAAACAGTCGAGTTGTAGGTTGGAAAATAGCGTATGAGGCTGGTTTGCTGCATGATCTGGACTCAGAGGGTTTCTAGAAGCAAACTACTCCTTCCACCTACAGGGCACCTCAACGTGACATGCAGGTGTGTTCTCCCCTGGTCTTAGATGGAATTTTGAGTAAATTCATAATCTTTTTTGGTCACTCTTAGGCAACAAAATGTCTCCTGACCAGTTCCAGATTCAAGAAAGTTCTCATTTCAGTAAAATGTCCTATCCAATGCTGTAACTGTATCAGCATTTCCTCCCTGTGACCATTCCCAGGCTGCTTTGGGCTGGGAAGCCTGGGCAGAGGGAATGCCAACTGCTACTTCTGTCTTTGAATTATTGGAGTGTTACTGTGATTATTTGGATTGGTTATTGATCACAATTCTTTACTCCCTCCCTGTGTCATGTGTTATTTCAGTGCATTAGAATTGGTAGGGAGTCCTTTGCTACCCCATTGATTTTGGACTTGGCCGATGGAAAGGTAGTGCTTATGACACAAACAGAGCTTGATGAGTGCCTGGGTGCTTTGCCTTGGTTTCTTGTATTCCTGTGATCATAGGGAGGTCATCCCTCAGGTAGCTACTGTCCCTTCTGCCAGAATGCTGGCAGACCCCACTTAATAATACCTTAGTACATTCTACAAAAGCACTGGATGCCATCCTTTGGGATGTGGGAATAACTGGCATTAAATGTTTTTCTTTTTCATCTTTGGGACCTTAGGAGGAGTTGAGGTAAAAAATAGTTCCATTTTTGTATCCTCTTACATAATAAACATTTTCTACTGTGAAATTGAAAAAAAGCATAGAGCCACACTGTGTTATGATTTACATGAAGCACTTTATGTGAAAGCACTGTGCCTGGCATATGGTAAGCACTCAATGAATAGAAACTTATTGGTTATTAGTGTTATTATTCAACATTTTTTTTTCTGCAGGAATTGAAGTTCCTAAGGACTTCGAAATTACTGTTTGTGAGTAAAGAGGGTCTAGGAGTTTCCTCGCTTTAGAAATTATTCTGGGCAACCCAAATGCTGCTGATTGCTGAGAATACCAATTTCTCACTGGATATTAGTCTAGGGTTTAGGATTGGTGAGATGGAAGGTGTATAGCCTACTCGTGATCAATGCTACTACTCTAAGGGTTTATCTTCATTTATTCCCAAAACATTCATTAAGTGCCTGAGCTGGATTATCTTCCATTTGCCCCTTTAAATTCACTCTCCATCCTTTTCACCTTTACTCTAGGCCCAGGGAGGCTGACTGGCATGGGGTGTATCAGCTAGGCTTCCTTGTCGTTTGGCTGTCATTTGGGTTCAGCAAGGTGGATCACTGGTTGGAGATCGAAGGCAGGAGGAAAGAGGAATCTGAGTGTTATTTCCCTTGTTTTCTCCCTACTAAACTTGAGTTTAGTTCCTCCTTCTATAAGAGACCACTGCTCCTACCAGGCAGTTCTCTTTATAGAGCTCTCTCACTACGTTCCTATAATCACCTGCTGTTGCTAGTCACAAGCTATTGCATTATATCTTATGATTTCTCCAAACCAGTGCTTCTCAATTTGTGTTGCACATTAGAATCATCTGGGGAGTTAAAAAAAATTCCAGGCTGTGCTCAGGAACAGTGCTTCCTTCTTAGGAAGATATGTAATCTTCCTAAGATTACATATGTAATCTTATATTTTCTAGTAGCCACATTATATTAAAAGTAAAAAAAAAAAACAAAAAACCAACCAGATGAAATTAATTTCTAGAATATATTTTATCTACCCCAGTATTAAAATTTTACCATTTCAATAAGAAATCATTCTGAAATATGATGAATAAGATATTTTGCATTCTTGTTTTTGGTACTAAGCCTTCAAAATGGGCTGCGTGTCTTGCACTTAAAACATTTTGATTTGGACCAGCCACAAATGCTGAGTAGCCACATGTGGGTTACCTTACTGGACAGTGTAACTCTAGACTAATTGCATCATATTCTCTGAGGATGAGACCCAGGCAGCAGTGATTCCTAAGACTCTCCAGGAAATTTAATGTGTAGCAAGGCTGAGAGTCACCATCCTAAACCTTGCCCACATCTTTGTAAATAGCTCTTTATTAAACTCTCTTCAGATTGCCTGCTTTGAGAATGCCATCTGATTGGTGCTTGTGCTCAGCCCTGGCTGGGGGCATGGAGATGCTTTAGGCTGAATACCTGCCCTCGGGGAGCTTCCAGTGCTGAGCAGGAGACAAACAGGTCAGCAGAACATTGCACTGTGAGGAGCAAGGCTGGATGACCCAATAGGCAGATCAGGTACACCGTCAGAATAGCAGCAGATGGGGCCATCAATAAGGTGAGAAAGAGAAGATGGGGATTTTATTGGAATTCCATACATTTTGTTCTTTGGAATTGTCTATCGTGTGTATATGTGTGCTGTGGGGGGTAGAGGGGTGGATATCATAATCATTTTAGTGCCTGAATCCTCTGACAGCTGTCAGAGCTCTGAAGGAGAGAAGCCTGTGGGAACTTGAAGGAGGGAAGGCACTTTATCTCCATTTTCTCGTTCATACCAGTCATCCGCCAATTTTGGTTTATGGACTTCTTTCAGTCCCACTTGACCTGTGTACCTCAGTTGTATCAAACACAGAACCTCTCTACCCCTTCCCTCAATCTGGTTCTGTACCCTTTGGGCCTATCCATTTCTTTTTTTTTTTTCCCCAAATATGTTTGTTTTATTTTTTCAGTGTTACAAGATTTATTGTTTTGCACCACACCCAGTGCTCCATGCAATATGTGCCCTCCTCAGTACCCACCACCAGGCTCGCCCAACCCCCACGTCCTCCCCTCCAAAACCCTCAGTTTGTTGCTCAGAGTCCACAATCTCTCATGGTTCATCTCCCCCTCTGATTCCCCCCATTCACCTTTCCCTTCCTTCTCACAATGCCCTCCATGTTTTTTTTTATGCTCAGAACGTAAGTGAGACCATAAGGTATTTGGTTCTCTCTGCTTGACTTATTTCACTCCGCATAATCTCTTCCAGTCCCATCCATGTTATACAAAAGTTGGATATTCGTCCTTTCTAATGGAGGCATAATATTCCATTGTACCTATGTACCATATCTTCTTTATCCATTCATCTGTTGAAGGGCATCTTGGTTCTTTCCACAGTTTGGCGATTGTGGCCATTGCTGCTATGAACATTGGGGTACATGTGGCCCTTCTTTGTAATGCATCTGCTTCTTTGGGTAAATACCCAGTAGTGCGATGGCAGGGTCATAGGGTAGCTCTATTTTTAA
>JAQQSY010006464.1:0-11040 GCA_028646535.1 Procyon lotor | reverse complement strand
TAGAGAATCGACTCCATTTACTGTAGCACCAAGAACCATAAGATATCTGGTAATAAACTTAACCAAAGAGGTAAAGGATCTGTACTCGAGGAACTACAGAATGCTCATGAAAGAAATTGAAGAAGACACAAAAAGGTGGAAAAGTATTCCATGCTCATGGATCGGAAGAATAAACATTGTTAAAATGTCTATACTGCCTAGAGCAACCTATACTTTCAATGCCATCCTGATCAAAATTCCACCGGTTTTTTTAAAGGGCTGGAACAAACAATCCTAAAGTTTGTATGGAACCAGAAAAGACCCTGAATTGCTAAGGAAATGTTGAAAGAGAAAAACAAAGCAGGGGGGCATCACATTGCCTGATTTCAAGCTTTACTACAAACGGTGATCACCAGGACAGCGTGGTACTGGCACAAAAACAGACACATAGACCAGTGGAACAGAATAGAGAGCCCAGATATGGACCCGCAACTCTATGGTCAAATAATCTTTGACAAACAGGAAAAAATATCCAATGGAATAAAGACAGTCTCTTCAATCAATGGTTCTGGGAAAATTGGACAGCTATATGTAGAAGAAAGAAACTTGACCATTCTCTTATACCATACACAAAGATAAACTCGAAATGGATAAAAGACCTCAATGTGAGGCAGAAGTCTATCAAAGCCCTAGAGAAAAACATAGGCAGTAACCTCTTCGACATCAGCCACAGCAACTTCTTTCAGGACATGTCTCCAAAGGCAGAGGAAACAAAAGCGAAAATGAACTTTTGGGACTTCATCAAGATGAAAAGTTTCTGCACTGCGAAGGAAATAGTCAACAAAACAAACAGGCAACCCACAGAATGGGAGAAGATATTCGCAAATGACACTACAGACCAAGGTCTGATATCTAAGATCTATAACGAACTCCTCAAACTCAACACTCACAAAACCGATAATCCCATCAAAAATGGGTAGAAGACATGAATAGACACTTCTCCAAAGAAGACATACAAATGACCAACAGACACATGAAAAAATGTTCATCATCTTTAGCTATGAGGGAGATTCAAACCAAAACCACACTGAGATACCACCTTACACCAGTTAGAATGGCCAAAATCAGCAGGACAGTAAACAACAAATGTTGGAGAAGATGTGGAGAAAGGGGAATCTTCTTCCACTGTTGATGGGAATGCAAGTTGGTGCAGCCACTTTGGAAAACAGTGTGGAGATTCCTGAAGAAAATAAAAATAGAGCTACCCTATGACCCTGCAATTGCACTACTGGGTATTTACTTCCAAGGAAGCAGATGCAGTACAAAGAAGGGCCACAGCTACCCCAAAGTTCAATGGCCACAATCGCCAAAATGTGGGAAGAACCAAAATGCCCTTCAAGAGATGAATGGATAAAGAAGATATGGTCCTATACAATGGAATATTATGCCTCAATCAGAAAGGATGAATATCCAACTTTTGTATCAACATGGATGGGACTGGAAGAGATTTTGCGGAGTGAAATAAGTCAAACAGAGAGAGTCAGTTATCTTATGGTCTCACTTACATGTGGAACATAAGGAAAAACATGGAGAGTATTGTGAGAAGGAAGAGAAGGGGGAATGGGGTGAATTCGGAGGGGGCAATGAACCATGAGAGACTGTGGACTCTGAGCAACAAACTGAGGGTTTTGGAGGGGAGGGGTGGGGGGCTGGGCAAGTCTGGTGGTGGGTATTGAGGAGGGCACGTATTGCATGGAGCACTGGGTGTGGTGCATGAACAATTAATCTTGTAACACTGAAAAAATAAAATAAACGTATTTGGGGAAAAAAAGATTTTACCCATGATAATTCAGTTCAGTAACTGTCCACTGAGTTCTGGACACTTTCTATCATTTGTGTAATGAAATTTCAGACTCTAAACATATGAGCTTCCAAAATATGTCAGTAGAGAACAAGAGGATTTCAATTACACTGGCTAAAATAGCTCTGAAAAATGTCACTATATTTAGGAATATCGTGTTTTATCCCCCTGGCATCTCTTCAATTATTCTATTTTCTTGTCTGATATATCAGAGGAAACAAAATATAGTGAAGGATGCTCACTGAAGCTGAATAAGGGGAATTGACTATTTTAAGTTTGGCATGAGATAAAAGCTAGTATCCTGAGGATACTCTTCCTTTCTAATGTAAATAAGCACAGATACCTAATATTATTTGCTTAAGACATGGAGGCTCCTACACTTTAAGACAAAGTTATTATTTTAATCATAATTGATGGTTTAAAACGAGTATTTAAAATGTAGTGCCAAGAATTTCCATGTGTTGATAATTATTATAACTGAAGGTTCATTATACTGTTTGATCTTCCTATGTGTACAAACTACCATAATAAAAGTTAAAATGCCTCATAAGCAAAAAATGCAATTATATAAATGTCTGAAAATAGGGAACTATACTATATCCATATGATGAACTTCCATGGATCTTTATAAAGGTAAATACCACATATATGTATTTACTGATGAATAATGATTGCTTTAAATTCATAAGTGAAGGAAGTATGTTTCAAAATGCTATGTATTCCTATGATTTGATTCTTCTTTTAAAATGTAATTAGTACATGTAATAAATATTAATTTCATGCATACTACGTGCCAAGCACATTCTAAATTCTTTAGAAAGCTAAAATCTATGTAAATAGTTTCATAACAATCCGTTATTTGTAGGTATCAGCATCATAACCACATGTATAATAAGGCACAGAGGTTAAGAAATTTGGCCAGTGTCACATAGCTAGTAAGGGGTGATTGGGTAGGGAATGCTGTAGCTTGAACTCGAAGAGTTTAGCTTCAGAATCTTGCTCTTTAATTATTATGTGATGCTGCTTCTGCTAATTGCATAAGTGTAATCAGACATAGTTGCCTATGTTGAAAATTTATATTCCATGTAAACAGTGGTTAATGATGAATGGAAGGAACATGGATGGTAATTTAAAACTAATTTTTGTTTATATTTATTTCCAATTTTTCCAAATTTATCATGTATTACTTGTATAATAGGGAAAATTAAAATGTCTTAAATATAGAAAATTAATGTTAAATAAGTTCATGGTTAAATTTCTTTAAAAAGCAGAATGTATACATGTAAACAGATTTTCCCCTTCCTCCTTCTTCTCTTGGTAATCCCTGTGTTCCAGAAGTCTACTGCTTTCTTGAGTCAATCTGTCTGACAATATTAGAGGACATGATACTCTAATTCACAAGTATTTTTCACCCAATTATCTATTGTCAAATGAAAAATCACTCCAAGAATCACCATTTTAAAACATCCCATTTCATTTTGCTCATGATTTTGTGGGTGAGGAATTCGGGAAGGGCTCAGCTGGATCACCAATATCTGATCTATGGTGTCAACTAAAGAGGTTGGGGCAGGGATGAGTATTCACTCCAAGGTGGCTTCTTCACATACTTCTATTGCCTTGGAGCTCCTTAGTATCTCTTTCCACATGGTGTCTCATCATGTGGGTGGGGTTTCTCACGTCAGGGAATTTGTACTTTTTTTTTTTTTTTTAAGATTCTATTTATTTACTTGAGACAGTATAAGCAAGGGGGTGGGGGCAGAAGGAGAAGAAGGGAAAGCAGAGTCTCCACTGAGCGGGGAGCCTGACATGGGCTTCACCCCAGTACCCCAAGATCATGACTTGGGCTGAAGGCAAATGCTTAACTGACTGAGCCACCCAGGCATCCCAGGAATTGTACTTCTTAAAGGGTAGTTGACTTCCAGGAAGCAGGAAGCAGGAAGCAGGAAGCAGGAGCTACCAGGCCAGCGAGCTGTTATGCCTGGAAAACACTGCTTTCTTTCCCACAGGAGGAATGAGATGCATTTTTATGAATATCTTTATGAATATCACATCTCCTCGCAAAGGCCTCCAGATAGCTCTCAGCCTTCCTCTTGATAGCAGGCTGTGCAGGGTTATAGGGCCTAGTGCAGGTTCTCCAGACCAGCACCTTTGTTTTGGCTAATCAGGCAATTGATATTGATTCTTTGACCTAAGAATACCTTTAGTGCTTTGACTTTCAAATATGGGTCTTTGCCAAAATCTTTGGAACAGCCTCTTTGTTACAAGGACTGTATGGGTTGTGGGGCACCTGGGTCAAGCGTCCGACTCTTGGTTTTGGCTCAGGTCATGGTCTCAGGGTCCTGAGATGAAACCCTGAATCAGGCTCCATGCTCAGTGCAGAGTCTGCTTGAGATTCTTCTCTCCCTCTCTCTGCCTCTCCCCCCACTCAGGCTCCGTCTCTCTCTAAAATAAATAAATAAGTCTTTGTAACAAAAAGGAATGTACGGATTGCCAGTGCCTTGGAATATTGTGTGTTGCTGCTTTTTTGAAGTGACTGAACTTTTGTTGGCTTATGTGAATGATTTTTGGAGAAAGTGTAGTGTCTAAATTTATCATACTGATGCAATGAATGTAAAAAACTTTAGTATATGCATCTCATTTGTCAACATATTTTCTATACTAAGCTGCAAAGGATATTAATGGACAAATGGCTATCATTTAATGTAGTCACTAAAGATGTATTTACTTTAGCCAAATGAAGCAGAGATGTTTAAAAAAAACAAGTTGATTCCTAAATATTTTAGTTTGTTATATATCAGCAAATATCTAATCGTTCAACATGAACAAAACTTGAAAGTGAATCATGTACAAAATAGACTGAGTCACTATGTATAATTTGTTTTAAAGACAGATGCTATAAACATTTCCTTCTGCAACAAAGAAAATATAACTAAGAAAGCCACTGGAACAAGTGAACATTTTTAAAAAACTGAAAATGGTATTAAAAAAAGAAAATGGTATTTTCATCCATCATGAAATACTATAAAAGTATATATTTAATAGCCAACTGTTACATTAATAACATTAGATATTATGTATTGTTTTTAAAAAGTCAAGTAATTAAAAAATTTTAAAAATCAAGTAGTAAAATAGTAAGATTCTAGTAGAGGAAAGAAGAAAGAAGGGGGAGCATATACATCAAACTGTTAACAGGTATTGCATGAAAATGAGATTGTAACTTATTTAGAAGTTTTTTCTTTTTATTATTAGACAAAAAATATAGTTTACCCTTATTACAAACATCCCAACCCTCCCCCACAAAGAATAAACAGTTCTTAAAAGGTTGAAAATTTAAACCCATGTATTGTTATGGTTGGAATTATAGCCATCAAAGTCAAAAGTGTCAACACAAATATTGTATTAAGTGATATCATGAGATGAACTTCATCATTCTTTTCAAACAATTTTACTACTTTTAATTAAAATGGGCATAGAAGGATATTAAAAGAAAAGTAGTAGACCAGACCAGATTGACATGTTCCTTTGATTAAAACTGATTTTACCTATCCAGATTCTATTTGTAGTATATTTATATCCACATACAAAGGCACACCTGCATACAGACAGACATGCTTCCATTAACCACATAGTAAACAGACTAGTTTATTACCCCCCAAAAGTACATAGTGGGACCAATAGCACTAAATGGAATTTCAAGGCTAGAAAGAAAGGGGACAAAAATGAAGCCATTCAATTTGGGACAAGAAGAGATCATTGAACATTCGTTAGTGATTAGGGAGAGTGGGAGACCAGAGAAAGATTGATTTCTGCAAAGTGGCCGGCTTGTAGCCAAGCAAGAGGGAGGTAAGAGGTCAGTCAGACAGCACCTATAGAACAAATAATAAAACTACTTTCAGAACTTAAAGAGAAAAGGGACTTCCCTTAGGGTTGAGAGTTGGAATGAATGAACAATAGCAGAAAACTATGAGTGCCTAATACTAGACATGAGGAAAATAACATGGCAAAAGCAGAAGTGTTCAAAGAGGAGAGAAGAGAAAGGGGAGCCTATGGGAGGAAATGACAGTATACATGTTATTTCTACAGCTGATTTTTCTAAGCAAAAAAATACACCATAGAGATCTTTTTATAACAGTATACAGAGACCTCCTCTTACTTTAAATATTGAAACATAATATTCTGTGTAACAAATAACTATTTATTCCTTAACTATCTAGATTGTTACCTCCTGAAAACAATGCTGAAATTACTAACTTGGTGTTTTATCTTCCAGCCTTTGTGTACTTTGTTTTCTTAGGAATTTAGAATTGGAGTAATTGAGTCAAAGGTTATATGCATTTTAAATTGTCATAGATAGTGACAAATAATCCTCTGAAAAGGTTGTGAAAATTTACTCTCTTAAACATTTTCTGATATTTGTGATGCTGAATATTCCTTTGTTCATTTAAAAGATATTATTATATGGTAAGGGCGGACACTCAGAATATATTAAGTGAGGGGAAAAAAACCTGCCCTCAGATCTCACTCAGAGTCGATGAAAGGTGGGTGAGGAAGCAGGGAGCAAACAAATTAACAATTTAAATATATAAAATGACAGGTACGATGAAGCAAAATAATTCAAGAAAAGGCAGACTGAAAGTGAAGAGCATGGGCACGAGATACTGTTTTACTCGGAGTGATTATTGAAGTATTAACTATAGTCATTTTTGTTGTTTTCACTGTAGTGAGATTAACAGTGTCTATATAGATCAAGCACTAGTCAAGTGCCGTCTGACCTAGGAATGCTTGCGGGATGGGGTATGTTTATGAAGGTATAGAGATGAGGAGGAGAAATGTAAATATACCACACAGCTGATAGACAAACAACAGCATCAGCTTTCTCTATTCTGGCCCTCTGAATTTTACAACCTGACTTATGCCCACCGTTGAATGAGATGGTAATGGTAGCAATAACAGTCATAATAGCAAAAATATCTTAAGCTTTTACACTATGCCAGATGCTAGGCCAAGCATGCTTCAAGCATTGTTTCATTTAATCTTCACAAAATATTCTACGAGATTAGTCTTATTTTTTCCATTTTATAAAGGAAGATAGAGATTCAGTGAAAGTGCAGATAAGCTATACCACGTGGGGATGGCATACTATATATTAGTTAAAGCACAGGTCAAATGTAAATGACTCAATATATTTAAAGTACTTAGAACAATGTATGGCACATAGTAGGTGCTAATAGTAGCTTTCATAGACATGATGAAATGTTTTCATAGACATGAAAAACTTGATGCCGGCGTAGAGTCCCAGGGCCAGTCCCACCAGGCGGTAGGGGAAGAAGCAGGAGGCGAGGAAGGCGGCCCAGAGCGCGACATACAGCTTCTGCGTGATCTCAGGCTGGACCCACATGAACAGGTTCTTGATCATAGACATGATCTTTTCATAGACATGAAAGGTTCTTTTCATAGACATGAAAGCTACTATTATATTTATTAGTTGGTTTCTGCAGCAAGTGGGTATGAATGCCTCCCTATGAAGCAGGTACAGTGTTAGGTTTAGGGATGTGGCCCCCTTGCCTCCCCTCCACCTCTGCCAGGGATGTGGTTTAATACAGCCCTTTACCTGTAAAAATCAGTTAATGTTAAGGCATCAAATGCTTTGAATAAAATGATCTTTCTAAGCTTGTTGTTTGCTCTTGATCTGGTATGATACCTCTAATTTATTAGTTCATTAACCTAATTGAATATTGATACATGGTACAGGATACTCTACATGGTCCTACAGAGAACACGTGAACAAGACTTACAACAAGCTCATGTAAAACACACAACAATAACAAGATAGAAAGTGCATTGAAAGAAGCATTCATTTGTGATAGAAATACAGAGAAAAAATGCTTATGGTTATCTTATAAAAAATGGGATGTTATTCACAAAATGTTCTTGCAATCACCGTAAGTATTGCAATTTTGGACCCACATATTATTTTTTACTTTATCGTGAGCTAACATTTCCTTCTATGGGATTTTTAACTTCACGGCTTTCTTGTCTCCTGTTATGTTCAAAAGCCTAATGATTGTGGAATCGCAGAAACATGTGAGTGCCTTGAGAAATCTTGTTTGATCTCTGACCTTCAGCCAGGTGGGTAGCTAATCCACCCAGATCACGTAATGACCTTAGTATCTGCTTTCATGTTTTACTCTATCTTGGTTGTTACATTATGCAAGGCACAGATGCCCTTATGAGTCCTAAAGTGCTTTGATAGTTGGTTATAATAATTCTAAAATAATCATTCTTTATATCCTTTAATTATTTTTTATTCCAATGAAACAGAAATAGAGTCATGCTAAGTTTCCAAAAGAAAAATCTGTATATGTAGTGGTCCATCATCAGATGTATACTGAGGGGAAAAACTCAAAAGAAGCTATTTATGCAGAGTGAAATAAGTCAAGCAGAGAGAACCAATTACCTTATGGTCCCACTTACGTGCTGAGCGTAAAGAAAAACATGGAGGGCATTATGAGAAGGAAGGGAAGGGTGAATGGGGGGAAACCAGAGGGGAAGCTATTTATGTAAAACAACATTTCAGAACGTGTGATAAATTATTATGGGAAATATATAGCTAGTGGTAGGGAAATAACACTTACATGGCAGAAATAAACAGTATGTCTTTATCATCATGTTAATTGAAAGACCAAATGAAGAATATACCCATATTTGGTAGAAACTTATATAGAACTTGCTCAAAAACATCCATTTTTAAATTATGTCAACATTTTAATATAAAATACATTATGTGATATTTTATGATTTAGAGAGTTTCAGTTCAGAGAGAACATTAATGATATTAAATTCATTGGTGTTTTCCTATCATATTTAAGCAGAAGGATTATAGTAAAAGAAATCATTTTTCCATGCCTTATCTACAGGCTCACAGGGAAAAGGCAATGGCAGACCCAATTGCATTCACAATGAAGTGAGAGGGGAGTGGTGCAGAGGTGAAATTTTCATTAAAACAATCACTCATAAAAAAAAAAAAAAAACAAAAAAAAACAAACAATCACTCATATCTTTATATGCTAATTCATACATAGATGCTAAAAAGCAGGAGTACCTCAAGTTATAAAATATATATCAACTGCATTGGAGTACTAATGAATATCTTGCATACTTGTCTCAAGTAGGCATGTGTTCAAAGAATTCATCTTGATGACAAATCAAGACCCAAATTAAATTTAAAGTGTAATGTTTGCCAGACCTACAGTGCAGTATGACAAGCAACTGGGAAAACAGGCATAAATGACTGTACATGAAACAACAGAAGCAACTCTTTCCTGAGCATCTATTCTGTCCCAAGTCTTACGGATGCAAAGGTGACAAAAGAAACCTCTTTCTTATAAAGTAGGTAGAAGGTAAAACATGTCATTCTAGCAGATGAGATATCAATGCTCCTACTCCTACAAATCCTCCTCTGCCCCTCCTCTTCCTACTGCTACTAGGTAACACTTAGCTGGTGCTTACCACCTGATAAACTCAAGTATGAACTCATTTACTTTTTATAGTACCTCTGTAAGGTAAACCCTATGAGTTTGTTAGGCAATTTACTCCAGGTTGCACAGAATAGTGGAATAGTGTAAAAGTGTATGAGCTGGAATTCCAACTGTTGGCACTCTGGCTCTAGTTAGAAATTTCATATTCAATTGCAGCTTAGAAGACTGAATTGTATATGTCTCTGAGAAATTCAAAATGTACATACATATAAGAACATATCGGCCATTAACCATGGGTTCAAGATTCCAGAGGATTAAAAAAAGTGGGCTTGTTACTCTTGGAAATCACCTTTAATACAATCATCAGTCTACATTATGAATATCTAACAAAGAAGAACCTTTCAGTCAATTTCTCTGTGTTGGGAATAGATCACCTGATGAAAAATTTGTCCCTTCTCAGATCTCCCCTCCAGCAAAGGATGCAGTCAAGTGCAAAGATATCAAGGTGCATGCAATATTGTCAGGTGGAGTGAGGTGTTTAAAAATCAGGGAAAAAGCTACTGTGTATAATGAATAGAAAGGATCTTGATTTGTCAAAATAATACTTTAGTAATGCTTGGATTTAAGAAACACTGATTCAGTTCCTAATATTTGCTTAAAAGGATCTGCCGTACAAAGGGTAAGACGAACCTTTCAGAGTAAAACAGGCATTACTGGAAAAAAAGGACATGCAATGAATGGGTAATTACAAATCAAGATGAATGCTTTAGGGGTCACATTCTCTGATAGATTCATAATCCAACTGACCTAGCGTAAAGGATAAGAGAATTCTTCACTGAGAAAGTGGTCTTGACTTGAAATCTGCATGATGAACAGAAATAAGCCTGACAAAATGGCTTGAGGGTGGGGAAAATGGAATGAAGAGAGTTTGAGATCAAGGAAATATCTTTCAGAAAGGGTTCTAGAAAAGGGAAAATATTGTGGCCCATTTAAAAGAGGTGACTGTACAGATGACAGAGACGCCAAGAAAGCACAGAGTATGTATGTCACTGGAGAGGGAGGAGACTGACCAGATATTATGGGTTGAACTGTGCACCCTGATATGTCCAGATATGACCTTATTTGGAGATAAGATCATTACACATGTGACTAGTTAAAACAAAGTCACACTGGAATATAGTGGGCCCCTAATCCAATAGACTGGTATCCTTAACAAAAGGGGAAATTTGGACACAGAGATATATACACAGAGAGGGGACGATGTGCAGATGTACAGCAAGAAATTGGCCCTCTGTAAGCTAAGGAAAGAGGCCTGAAACAGATCTTTTCCTTGTAGCCCTCCGGGGGAAAAAAAAAACAATTCTACCAATACCTTGATCTTAGACTTCTGGCCTCCAGAACTGTGAGCAAATAAACTGTTGTTTAAGCCACCCAGTGTATACTACTTTCTTTTCTTTCTTTTTTTTTTTTTAAGATTTTATCTATTTATTTGACAGAGAGGAGAGAGATCACAAGTAGGCAGAGAGGCAGGCAGAGAGAGGGGGGAATCAGGCTCCCCGCTGAGCAGAGAGCCCGATGTGGGGCTCCATCCCAGGACCCTGAGATCATGACCTGAGCTGAAGGCAGAGGCTTTAACCCACTGAGCCACCCAGGTGCCCCTGTATACTACTTTCTTATAGCAGCCCCAGGAAACTAATATATCAGGCCAGTCTATAGATTTTG
>JAQQSY010006463.1:0-11040 GCA_028646535.1 Procyon lotor | reverse complement strand
TATTCCCAGGTATCTTACGGTTTTTGGTGCTATCGTAAATGGAATAGATTCCCTAATTTCTCTTTCCACAGTTTCATTGTTAGTGTATAGGAAAGCCACTGATTTCTGTGCATTGATTTTGTATCCTGCCACATTACTGAATTGCTGTATGAGTTCTAGTAGTTTGGGGGTGGAGTCTTTTGGGTTTTCCATTAGAGTAACATGTCATCTGCGAAGAGAGAAAGTTTGATTTCTTCATTGCCAATTTGAATACCTTTTATTTCTTTTTGTTGTCTGATTGCTGTTGCTAGGACTTCTAGCACTATGTTGAACAAGAGTGGTGAGAGTGGGCATCCTTGTCATGTTCCTGATCTCAAAGGGAAGGCTGTCAGCTTTTCCCCATTGGGAATGATATTCTCCGTGAGCTTTTCATAGATAGATTTTATGAAGTTGAGCAATGTTCCTTCTATCCCTATACTTTGAAGAGTTTTAATCAAGGACAGATGCTGAATTTTGTCAAATGCTTTTTTTGCATCAATTGAGAGGACCCTGTGGTTCTTCTCTCTTCTCTTATTGATTTGTTCTAGCACATTGATTGATTTTGCGAATGTTGAACCACCCTTGCACCCCAGGGTTAAGTGCCACCTGGATATGATGAATAATCTTTTTAATGTGCTGTTGGATCCTATTTGGTAGGATCTTGTTGAGAATCTTGGCATCCATATTCATCAGGGATATTGGTCTGAAATTCTCCTTTTTGGTAGGGTTTTTGCCTGGTTTGGGGATCACAGTAATGCCGGCTTCATAGAAAGAGTCTGTCTGGAAGTTTTCCTTCTGTTTCTAATTTTTGAAACAGCTTCAGGAGAATAGGTATTATTTCTTCCTTGAATATTTGGTAGAATTCCCCAGGGAATCCGTCTTGTCCTCGACTCTTGTTTTTTGGGAGGTTTTTGATCACTGCTTCAATCTCATTACTAGATATTGGTCTATTCAGGTTGTCAATTTTTTCCTGTTTCAGTCTTAGAAGATTATGCGTTTCCAGGAATGCATCTGTTTCTTCTAGGTTGTTTAACTTATTGGCATATAGCTGTTGATAATAATTTTTGATATTTGTTTCTATTTTCTTTGGATTAGTTGTGATCTCTCCCCTTTCATTCATAATTTTGTTAATTTGGGTCCTCTCTCTTTTCTTTTGGATGAGTTTGGCCAGTGGCTTATCGATCTTATTGATTCAGTTCAATAAGATTTGAATCAGAATCCAACTTCTGGATTCATCGATGCGTTCTACTCTTTCTTTAGTTTCTAACTCGTTGATCTCTGCTCTAATCTTGATTATTTCCCTTATTGTGTGTGGGGTTGGCTTAATTTGTTGTTGATTTTCCAGTTCTTTAAGGTGTAAAGAGAGCTGGTATATTTAGGACTTTTTAAGTTTTTTGAGTGAGGCTTGGATGGCTATGTATTTCCCCCTTAGGACTGCCTTTGCCATGTCCTGTATGTTTTGCATCGATGTGTCTTCATTCTCATTGGTCTCCATGAATTGTTTAAGCTCATCTTTGATTTCCTGGTTGATCTCAGTATTCTTGATCGGGTTGGTCTTTAGCCTCCAAGTGTTTGAATTCCTTCCAAACTTCTTCTTGTGGTTGAGTTCCAGTTTCAGAGCACTGTGGTCTGAGAAAATACAGGGAATCATCTCAATCTTTTGGTATTGGTTGAGTCCTGATTTGTGGCCCAGTATGTGGTCTATTCTGGAGAAAGTTCTGTGTGCACTCGAGAAAAATGAGTATTCTGGTTTTTTAGGGTGGAATGTTCTGTATATATCTGTGAGGTGCATTTGGTCCAATGTGTCATTTAAAGCTCATTTCTTTATTGAGTTTATGTTTCCATGATCTGTTACTGAGAGTGGTGTTAAGATCTCCTACTATTAATGTATTCATATCAATATGACTCTTTATTTCAACTAACAGTTGGCTTTTGTAGTTGGCTGCTGCTATATAGGGGCATAAATGTTTATAATTGTTAGATCGTCTTGGAGGATAGACCCTTTCAGAATGATGTTGTGTCCTTCTGTATCTCTGACTACAGTCTTTAGCTTAAAATCTAATTTATCTGATATGAGAATCACTACCCCAGCTTTCTTTTGAGGCCTGTTGGCATGAAAGATGGTTCTCCATCCTTTTACTTTAAGTCTGAATGTATCTTTAGGTTCCAAATGTGTATCTTGTAGACAGCACATGGATGGGTCCTGTCGTTTTATCCATTCTGCAACCCTGTGCCATTTTATGGGAGCATTTAGGCTGTTCATGTTGAGAGTGATTATTGAAATATAAGTGTTTATTGACATCATGTTGCCTGTGTAGTCCTTGTTTCTATTGATTGTAAATTTCTGTTGTAAGTCACTCATGAGTTCTATTTTTATAAAACCCCCTTTAATATTTCCTGGAGTGCCATCTTGGGGGTCACGTATTTTTTTAGTCCTTGCCAGTCTTGGAAGCTCTTTATCTCTCCATCCATTTTGAATGTCAGCCTTGTTGGATAAAGTATTCTTGGCTGCATGTTCTTCTCATTTAGTGCCCTGAATACATCATACCAGCCCTTTCTGTCTTGCCAGGTTTCTGTGGATAGGTCTGATGTTATTCTAATGGTTCTTTCTCTGTATGTAAGGAATCTCTTTTCCCTAGCTGCCCTCAGGACCTCTTTTCTATAATTATAATTTGCAAATTTCACTATGATGTGTCTCGCTGATTTTCTAGACTTGTTGATCTTGGCAGGTGTTCTTTCTGCCTCTAGGACACAAACACTTGTTCCATTCCCCAGATTGGGGAAATTTTCATTCAGTACTTAGTCAGCTATATCTTCTAGGCTTCTGTCTTTCTCTACTCCCTCTAGGATCCCAATAATTCTGATCTTGGAATGTTTCATGGCGTCATTTATTTCCCTAAGCCTCTTCTCTTGATTCCTGAGCAGTTTGCTCCAGCTCTCCTCCTAACCTTTTCCTAACCATTTTATCCTCTAGATCACTAATTCTATCCTCTGTCTCCATAACTCTAGCTGTTAGACTATATAGATCAGACTGGATCCCCATGATAGCGCTTCTTACATCAGCTATTATGGTTCTCATTTCTGCCCTTAGAGGATCTATGTTGTCATTAATGTTTTTCTCCATCCTAGCCATTGCCTGGATAATTGTTACCCTGCATTCCCTTTCTTACATACTGTTTATGTCCATGTCCAATAGTTCTGAGGGAGAGGGTGCAGTCTCTGGGTTTTTCCTCTGTTGGGTGTTCCTCCTCCTAGTCATTTTGATTGGAAGTAGATGAGAGGATGTATAGCTGAATATATCACCCAGGATCCAGGCAGGGTGCACCCTGGAAGGTTTTGGAGCAATTGGCATTCACCACCAAAAAGAAAGAATAAAGATAAAAAAAAAGAGAGAGGGAAAAAGAAGAAATCTCAGCCAGAATGGGCCCCCAAAATAAGATTTATAAGGTATATAAACAAACACGAACAAACATGTAGACTAACAAAAGTAAATGACAAGAAATAAAAGAACCTAATCAGAATAAACCCCAGGAATGAGATTTGTAAAATAGCAGAACAAAAGCAAATACATAGAAATACTGACAGAAGGATAAGATAGGAGGGTGGTTATAACTCCTCGTGGGTGAGGATGGTTATTTCAGGTCTTCCTGGGTTTATCGTTGTATTAAGCCCCCAGTTGTAATGTTAAGTAGTTTGAAAAAAAAAACTTAAAAAACAAACCAAGACATGTGAAAACGACTGAAAAAAATTAAAAAACAATAGAGAATAAGAAAGAAAAAACCTTTTATCTATGAAATATACAGGTTTGAGGGTATTATCAGGCGCTTAATATATTGATTTCCTTTTTTGTTGGGGATTTAAAATTTCGTGGGGACCCTGTGGTTATAGTCCTTTTGTTTGTTTTGTTTTGTTTTTTTACTTATCTTCTGGGGGAGGGGCCTCTGCATTGTTTTCCAGTCAGTCTTGCTTGGATTGAGTCACCCTGCCCCCCAATCAAGGGGCTGAGCTCTGTGGAAACTGGTTTCACAGTCTTGAGCTCTCTGAAGGTTTTTGGCCTTTTGTAGCTTTTTCACTTTTTCAGAGAGTCCAAGCAAGGAATCTGCCTTACGTACCCAGACCTCTGTGTCATAGAGAAGCCTCAGTCCACTCCCCTCTGGGTGGTCCAGAACACACACTCCCCTCCACAAAATTTCTGCTCACAGTGCAGCCTGTCACAGGTGGTGCTCACTTCATAGTTCTTTGGGCTCCAGGCCTGCACAGGGTGTGGTCAGATTCCTGCCCGAGATTAGGCCACTCGCCTGTGTTCTCTCTGGGGCTGGCTGGGAGTGCCCAGACCCTTTCATAGACCATGAATATCTTTTCATTCAGGGTTGCCAATCCAGAGATTGGGGCATGCAGTGAAAAGCTGCCAGCTCCTGGACCACACCAGACTCTCAGGCACTTGCAGGAGCTCACACACCCCGCCCACAAAATGGTGCTAGGAGCGGAAAGCTGCAGGTTCAGGAACCACAGACTGCACCCCTCCAACAGTCTCTCTTTGAGGCAAGTGTCCTTTCTGGGAGCATGGGCCTGTGCCCGCGACCACCGCCTTCCACTAGTTGGTCCTCAGAAACTTTTGCTCTTTTTAAGCGTTTTTAACTAGCCTCTAAGTTATTGCTGCTCCCCAACCACTGGGCACTTTCCTTTGGGGTATTACTGTCCTTGCACTGCTTCTGGTGGCTCCCTCCCCCTTTTGTTTATCCTCTGATATCAGTTCAAGTGTTCTCACTTTGCTTTACCTTTCCACTGCTGTCTTCTGCTTCTGTAGAGATCCAGAAGTGAAAAATCTTGCTCATCAGGCTGATTTCATGTGTGTTCAGCATGTTGTGATAGATATCCAGCTCACTTTTGGGGACAGGTTGCAACAGGGTCTCCTACTTCTCTGCCATCTTGCCCCCCTCCCTTGGTTTGTCCTCTTTATAATGATAGTGTCCTTTTTATCTCTTTTCAGTCTTTGCTTTAAAGTTTATTTTGTCTAATATAAGTATTGATAGTCCAGTTTTCTTTTTTTCCCAAATATGTTTATTTTATTTTTTCAGTGTTACAAGATTAATTGTTCATGCACCACACCCGGTGCTCCATGCAATATGTGCCCTCCTCAATACCCACCACCAGGCTCACCCAACCCCCCAGTAGTCCAGTTTTCTTTTGACATCCATTTGTATGACATATTTTTTCATCCCCTTACCTTCAATCTACAGGTGTATTTAGGTCTGAAACAAGTCTCTTATAGATAGCATATAGATGCGTTTTTTTCTTTTTATCCATTCTGTCACCCTATGACTTTTGATTGGAGCATTTATTAGTCTGTTTACTTTGAGTTATTATTGATAAATGTGTATTTATTATCATTTTGGTATTTGTTTTGTGGTTGTTTCTAAAGATTTTCTCTGATCCTTGTCTTTCATGTTTTGGTGATTTTCTTTAGTGGTATATTTGTATTACTTCCTCTTTATTTTTTGCACATCTATTTGTATTTTTTGATACATGGTTATCATAAGGTTTGTATATAGCCTCTTCTACGTATAGCAGTCTATACTGCTATAAGTTGATGGTCATTTAAGTTTGAACCCATTCTTTACTATTCTCCTCCCCATGTTTTACATATATGATGTTATATTTTGTATCCTTTTATTTTGTGAATTTATTGACTGATTTTTACGGAAATATTGATTTTTACCACTTTTGTATTTCCTACCATCATACTGTCAGGTTGGTCTTTCCTTTCCACTCAGTGTCCCCTTTAATACTTCTTGCAGGGCTGGTTTAGTGGACATGAACTACTTTAGTTTTTGTTTGTCCGGAAAACTCTTATTCTCTCCTATGTTGAATGATAGCCTCACAATAGAGTATTATTAGGTGTAGATTTTTCCCATTCCACACTTTGAATATATTATGCTTCTCCCTTTTGGATTGCAAAGTATCTGGTGAAAAATCTCCTGCTATCCACACGGGTTTTCCCTTCTATATTACTATTTTATTTTGTCTTGCTGCTTTTAAAATATTTTATTTTTTCACTGTATTTTGCCAAATTAATTGAAATATGTTTTGGTGTGGGCCTCCATTTTTTTTTTTTTTTTTTTTTTTGAGAGAGAGAGAGAATGTCAGGGAGGGGTAGAGGAAGAGAGAGAATCCCAAGCAGGCTCTATGCCCAATGTGAAGCCTGACATGGGGCTCTATCTCATGATGCTGAGATTATGACCTGAGCCAAAATCAAGAGCTAGATACTTAACTAATTATGCCATTTAGGCACCCCTGTGGACCTCCTTTTTTGATTTTGATGGAAGTTCTCTGTGCCTCTCAGATATGGACATTTGTTTCTTTCCCCAGTTTAGAGAAGTTTTCAGCTATTATTTCCTCAAATAAATTTTCTGTCTGCTTTTTTCTCTCTCTTTGCTCTGAGACTCATATAATATGAATGTTATTACTTTGATGGAGTCACTGAATTCCGTAAGTCTATTCTCGTTTTGCATACTTCCTTTTTTTAATCTTTTGTTCAACTTGATTACTTTCCATTACTCTGTCGTCTGGGTCACTAATTTGTTCCTCTGCTTCTTCTATCCTGCTATTCATTCCATTAAGCATTAAGCATGTTTTTCATTTTTTTTAATGAGCCCTTTATCTTTGCTATTTTATTCCTTATCTCTGTGTTACAGGTCTCACTCATGTTTTCCACTCTTTCCTCAAGTCCAGGAGTATCCTTATGATCATTGCCTTAAATTCTCTATGAGGCATTTTACTTATATCTGTTTTGCTTAGGCCTCTGGCTGTGGCCTTGTCCTCTTTTTCCATATGGGATAAATTTCTCTTTCTCATTTTTTGTTTCTCCCTGTGTTTTTTTCTCTGTGTTAAGAAAGTTGGCTATGTTTTCTGTTCTTGAACATAGTGACTTTATGAAGAAGAGGTCCTATAGTGCCCTGGAGTGCAGTGTTCCCTGTTCACTAGAACCTGGAACTTCAGGAGAGTAGCCTATGTGTGTTGCTTGTGTCCTGCTTTTGTGTCTGAGTTGTTTTTCCCTTCAGTGCAGTTGTCAGGCTGACGTTTTGCCTATTATGGGCTGTACTTGCTCTCAGTGGTGTTGGTGGGACCCAGGCAGGCCAACTCTGAGGGGATGCGCCTTTGAGGGAATTTGGGAATGGGGCAGCAGTGTCAGCAAAATTTGTGCTGGGCCACTAGTCCTATGCCAGATACCCTGAAGTGCTGTGGAAACTGGGGGCTGCATTCCCCCTGGTGGCTGGGGGCATATGGCTGGAGACTATGTAGTGGCTAGGTGTGGTGTGCAGCAGTGACTGTGCATCCAGTGGCTGTGCATCCAGTGGCTGGGCAGAGCACATGGGCAGCTTTCACAAAATTGGCACTGAGGCCAGAGCCAAAGCTAGCAGACTTGGAGTAGGTGAGTCCTCAGAGGAACTCGTGGCATACTGCTAGCAGTTTAGGTAGCAAATGCCTGTGTAGCCTAACTCCTATAGATGGCCCTCTGTTTATGCTGGGGAACACGGGAGGAAAATGGTGCCTGCCAGCTCCCTCATTTTTAGAGAAGTTCCTGAACACATTCTGAAATCAATATGAATAAATCTATCTCCCATTAGCCCCTGGTGTTATGTAAATTGCTGTTTTTGTGCTTCCTGTCTATGTAGGCTGCTGTCTCTTTAACGGCAGTGACCCAGCTATTTCTTGCCTTTGTGGCTAGCCCAGTGCTGTCAGCTGACTTTTAAAGTTCCAGACTCCAAGTTATACAAACTCATGGAATTCAGCTCCTCTAATTTTCAAAGCCAAACATGAGGATTAGTCTTCCCCCTTGTATGCTTTCTGGTTCTGGGGACCATTTCTCTGCCCTCTTCATGTGCTAGTTCTCTCCCTCCTACAGGCAGCTTCCTCTGCCTTTTTGTCTTTCCTAAACTTTCAGATGCAGTTTGTTCTCTGTTTTTAGTTGTAGAGTTTGTTTTGCCTTTCTTCAGATTGGAGGGTTTAATCTACTTGGATGTGGATGATATCTAGTTGTAAACATGGATGGTGTGAGTTCATGGTCCTCCTACCCTGCTATCTTCCCCAGCTCCTTTTAGAATCTATTTTTTCTGACCCATGTGAATCCTCTATTTCTTTGAAAAGTTATATTTCATGTTGAAATTAATTCCTGTATATTATTACATATTCTTGTTAGTCTTGTCACCTTTATGATTAACTCTTTATATTTTTCTTTTCTTTTTTTCGCCATTGTATGACTATGAAAACTTTCAAACACACAGAGGAGTTGAAAACGTTATACTATGAGCCTTCATGTATGTATGAGTATACACATACATACACATACATACTCACAATGTAGATTTTACAATTATCATTTTGTTAGATTTACTTTATAATATATGTCTATCCATCTATAAACCATAATACTTCTATGGATGCATTTTGAATTAAGTTGCAGACGTCAGTAGACTTTACCTCTTAAAAACTCAATATACATATCATTAACTAGAATTCAATATTTGTTTATAATACCATTTTTGTTCTTTGATGTTTACACACAGAGAAATCATAAATTTTATTGTACAATTTGATGAGTTTTTACCAGTGTATACACTTGTGTAATGCAAACCTTTATCAAAATATAAACTATTACCTTTACTCATACCCCCTTCCAGTGAGTTCACCTCAAGTCAACTACTGCTCTGATTTTTTTTTTCAGCATAGGTTAGTTTTGCTTGTTCAAATTCTAATGTAATTATACTATACGCATTGTTTTGTATCTTGCTTCTTTTATTTAGAGAATCATCCATGTTGTTAAATCTGTCATTAGTGTTTATTTTTCAACTGGTGAGTGGTAATTTATTGTATAAGTATAGCACATTTTTGATTTTGATTCTCTTGCTGGACAGCTGGACTGTTTCTAGGTTGTTATGTATAAAGCTATTAGGGTCATACTTATACAGATGATTATGTGACCATATACTATTTTCTGGGATACATAGGAGTAAAATTTATAAGTCATAGGCCAGATAGTGTTATAGAAAACTGCAAGGCAGTTTTCCAGTGTTTGTGTCATTTTATATTCCTACCAACATTTGGTAGTAGTAATTTTTTTCATTAAAAATAATTATTTTAGTCATTATGATAGTTGGACAATGGTATCTTGTCATTTTAATTGTATTAATTTTTATTTCCTTGATGACTATTTTATACTATCTGCTCTCTTTCAGACAGTTCGGCATGGTTTCCCTTATCAGCCCACAGCATTAGCCTTTGATCCAGTTCAGAAAATATTGGCTATTGGGACAAGAACAGGTGCTATACGAATGTATCCTTAATTTTTGTTTTATTATTTGTTACGTTAATACCAATTACATTTCCTTAAATATTCAGGTAAGTGGAATATGATCAAATAAATTTTGTTTCTTTGAAATGGGTAATGATTGTGAAAGCTCATATTGTCCAGTTTATTTGCATATTTTTAATGTCTGTGAGATAACTATTGTTGCCTTTTTTTAATTCTTTTGGATAAATACCCAGAAATGGAATTGCTGAATCATATGGAAGTTCTAGTATTAATTCTTTGAGGAAACTCCATACTGTTTTCCATAGTGGCTGTACTAATTTACATTACCACCAATAGTGTACAAGAGTTCCCTTTTCTCCATATCCTAACACTTGTTATTTCTTGTCTTTTTAGTACTAGCCATTCTAACAGTTATAAGGTGATATCTCACTGTGGTTCTGATTTGCACTTCTCTGATAATTAGTGATGCCTAGCAACTTTTCATGTACTAGTAGGCCATGTGTAAGTCTTTTGAAAAATGTCTATTCACATTCTCTGCCCATTTTTTAATGTAATTGTTTTTTATTTTGCTATTGAGCTGTATGAGTTCTTTATATATTTTGGATATTGACCCCTTATGATATGTAATTTGTAAATATTTTTCCCGTTTATTTTGTTGATGGATTTCTTTGTTGTACAGAAGCTTTTTAGTTTGGTGTAGTCCTACTTGTTTATTTTTGCTTTTGGTATCATATCCAAAAAACCATTGCCAAGACCAATATCTAGGAGCTTACTGCCTTTATTTTCCTCCAGGAGTTTTATGTTCTCAGGTCTTTTATTTCAAGTCTTTAATCCATTTTGAGTTAGTTTTTTTTATTAACATATAATGTATTGTTTGGCCCAGGGGTACAGGTCTGTGAATCATCAGGCTTACACATTTCATAGCAGTCACCGTAGCACAACCCTCCTCAATGTCCATAACCCAGCCACCCTATCCCTACTCCTCCACCCCCCAGTAACCTTCAGTTTGTTTTGTGAGATTGGGTCTCTTATAGTTTATCTCCCTCCCAATCCTATCCTGTTTCATTTTCCCTCCCTACCCCCATGATCCCCTGCCCTACCTCTCAAATTCCTCATATCAGAGAGATCATAAGATAATTGTCTTCTCTGATTATTTCGCTTAGCATGATACCCTCTAGCTCCATCGACGTCATTGCAAATGGCAAGATTTCATTTCTTTTCATGGCTGCATGGTATTTCATTGTATTTATACACCACATATTTATCCATTCATCTGCTGATGGACATCTAGGTTTTTTCCATAGTTTGGCTGTTGTGGACATTGCTGCTATTCAGGTGCACATGCCCCTTCAGATCACTACATTTGTATCTTTAGAGTAAATACCTAGTAGTGTGATTGCTGAGTCCTAGGTAGCTCTATTTTTCAACTTTTTGAGGAACGTTCATACCGTTTTCCAGAGGGGCGGCACCATCTTGCATTCCCACCAACAGTGTAGGAAGGTTCCCCTTTCTCTGTATCCTTGTCAGCATCTGTTTCCTGACCTGTTAATTTCAGCCATTCTGACTGATGTGAGGTGGTATCTCAATGTGGTTTTGATTTGTATTTCTCTGATGCTGAGTGATGTTGAGCACTTTTTCATGTGTCTGTTGGCCATTTGGATGTCCTGTTTGCAGAAATGTCTGTTCATATCTTCTGCCCATTTCTTGAT
>JAQQSY010006462.1:0-11041 GCA_028646535.1 Procyon lotor | reverse complement strand
CATCACCTCCCCGTGGCTCAGAGCGAGTCCCACAAATTCCTCTCTCTCCTGCTCTCAAATAGGCAGCCCATCAATCGCGCTTCTGGCGACGTGCGGGGTAGAGAGATCACCGAGAGGAAGAATTGCTGAACGCCCCTGTGGGTCGTTAACAGCGTGAAGAACGGGGTCAGGCAGGGAGCCCGGGGGCCCGCGGATGCCTCTTGTGCCAACAGAGCCTCCGAGAGGCCCTTTTCCCCCTTTTACCTTTCAAGTTTATAGAGTTCTGTTCTCCTAAGTTGTGAAGGAATTAGTGATTTATCTGAGAAGGTTTTCTGAAAAGTCTTTTTCACAGAGAGCCAACGGCCGGCCTGCTGGGGAGACAGATGAGCACCTCGAGTCATAAAGATCCTTAAGTGACATTTTTGTGAGAGTTATTTTCAGGGGGGGTCATTGCCGCTGAATTGCACCTGAGTCTCTTAGAAAACCCAGCTGCAGAGACCCAGCTCAGGGCCATGAGCAATGAGGATTTTCATTTCTGCAGGTCACCGGGAGATAGACCCATCCATCTGACCTCTCGGGCCCATAACTGGCCCTGGCATCCTGAGCAGGAGGGGAGGGACTCCAGGCCGACCAGGGCCGACAAAGCGGGGCCAGCGTACCTCTCCTCCTCCAGGAGCAGACGGCAAGGGCAGGCCCCGGGTGCTTTAGATCACACGGCTTAGACCCCATGCCCCCCAGTCAGTATCTTCCCCCGGAGATGTGGGCACAACCTCAGGCCAGGAGGGATGCTATGGGGTAGACAAGGACTCGGGAGTAATTTGAGGAATGAGATCACGGCCCGTACCTATTGGCATCATTATCCTTATGCCCTCAGTTTCCACATCTAAGAATGGGTACATGACAGGTATGTAGCTTTGCTGTTACTTACCCATTACATCTAAGCACCATTCACTTCTGATTACTCTCATGTACCACAGGCAATCCTACATGCAGGCAATGCTTTCCTACCACTTAGCATTAGTATACGTAGGTGTGCTTTTATCCTACCCCACTTTTGCATGTGCATAAGGAAAAGGGAAGTGAAGGTCAGTCTAGTGCTGTATTTGTACACGTGTACATTTGTTACATGTGTAACAAATTATCGGTTTCCAACCCATGGGTAACAAATTATCAGCTTCTAATCCATGTATAACAAATTTTCACTAATTTAGTGGTTTAGAGCAAGAGGAATGTACTATCTTCTGGTTTTGTAGGTGAGACGGCTGACATGCATCTCCCTGGGCTCGAACCAAGGTGTCGGAGGGACCGATTCCCTTGGAGGCCTGAGGAAGCACCATTGCTTGGCCTTTTCCAGCCTCGAGGGGCTCTGCATTCCTTGGCTCCTAGCCCCTCCCACTGTCTTCAAAGCCAGCCAGATACTCTCCCTATTTCAAGGTCGGGTGATTAGCAACTTTAATTCCTCTGTGTCATGGAGCCTAATGCATTTATTGGTTCTGAAGATTGGGACGTGGACAACTTTGGGGGCCATTATTCCTTGGACCAAGCACCCTATTCCTAAGACTGTTTCACATGTATAGTCTGGTTCTTTGGAACTTCTTGATCAAGAATTGCCTGTATTTCCGATTTCCCACGCAGCGTTCTCCTCTGTGCTCACACGCACACACATAGCATTCCTTAAGGGAATGGTCTGCCTGGGGTCGGGATTTTCCAAGGCTACGTACCTCTTCTTTGAGCTTCCGTGCACACGTCTGGGCAATGACCATGGCAATCAGACCACCATCTGGCCAACAGGTGCCAACAGGCATGACGGAGTACATCCAGATTTCCAAGGCACTAACAAGCGAGCGGCAATTCATTCTAGGATTGATGAAGTATGGCATTCTTCCATATGAGGGACGACGACTAGCAGCAAGTACCTGAGAGTCGGCATTCCGTTATCGGGCTAACCTGAGGACAATATCATTTTCTCTACGGTTGATGCTGTGTCTCGGGTACCTGGAGGGATGCCTGGAATGAGGTAGACGCTCAAGGTAGGCCGGATGGATGGACACACGAATGGATAAGGTCAATGCGACTTAGCCACCGTTATTACTCAGGTAAGCGTTACTCGGAGTCGTCAAAGGTATTAAATGAGACGATGCCGGCATGCTATCTGTGTAAAGGGAGTCCTTGAAACGTAAACAATTCTCCCGTCCTCTTGCCTGCCGGGCAAACAGCAGGACTGAGTGACCCATGGCCCCCAGCCCCTCGCGTACAGTGTGTGCAGAGGAATGTCTCAGGGACCGGGGTACGGTGGCCCCCGCCCACCTGGTCAGAGGGACAGATGGCTGTCATCGTGAAGAAATGGTGGTCACTGCGATCTCGGAGGTGTGTGATGCCTTTTCTGGCTCCCGCAACCCAGTGGGTCCCATGTGATGGGCCCCTGCCTGGTAGTCTTGGCGTCTTTGCAGGCATTCTTGGAAACAAAGGCCCACTGATGCCATCGTAAGCACATAGTAGGAAACAGACCCAGAATGTCAGGACGTCCCCGGGAAGGAGAGCGAGGGCGCCCTGAGTCCGAACGCAGAGGCCCAGGGGCAGCCTCTTCTAGCTTCCCCACTGCGCCGGCCCCCCTTCTGGCGGGTGAGTGGGGACCTCGGGGGGAGCATCCAGGCGTGCTGTCTGAGTCCGAGAGTGTCCGAGCGACCAGGGCGTGTCCGTCCCAGTGAGGACGTGTGGCCTCTTCCCGTGTGGGCGTAGGAAGACGTCTGGGTGACTCGTCACAGATCTGCTGGGCAAGTAAATGTTTCTTCAGCGACGGCCGTGATTTATACTTCCTATCAGCTCTCGGTCTTCAGTCTAAAAATCACTTCCCACGCAGAACACTCCCTCGGTGGTTTCCCGCTCACGGGCCCCTCCCCGCGGGCTGGGATCCTGCTGACTCAGCGAACAAAATGTGGTGATGTGCAGACGGCCAGCCGGGGTGGGTGGAAACCTCGCTCGGACTCAGGGGTCCTCGCCCGGTGAGCTTGTGTTTCTGGGAAGCCTGACGCAGGGTCTGCAGCAACCAGTGATTTGTACCCAAGCAGGGACAGTAAGAAGGAGCAATGGAGATCCATCCCTCTAGTCCGTGGACCTTCCTTCCAATGCGGCCAAAGAAGGGCACTTCCCAGAAAGAGGCTGCGTGGGCCCAGGAGAGACCCCCCGCGTCAAACAGATGTGCTGGCTCCTTCTATCCCGAACCACACTGGGCAGAAAGAAACCCCAGAGCCGCCCAAGATAAACTGAAGGCATCGACTGAATTTCAGGACAACATATTAAATGCAGCTACTTTTATTTTTAGAATTTCATTTTGGGGCCTGAAACCTTGAACACCGACGAAGGAAACCGCTTGGCGTTTCCAAGAGGGTAGCGACCTTCCAAGGTCTTTTTCCAGGGGGAAGAAATTTAATTTAATCTCGTCTCCTCGTATTTGTTCACGTTAGATTACATTAAGTGAGTTATTTTTAATCATTGTTCATAAATCACAGCAAGGGTCTGCCCTGAGGCACAAAACATTTGCATAAAGATATTAATTGCTGCTCTCTCTCCTTTTGGGTTCGTGGGAAATCAGACGCACGTGTATCAAATGGCAGGCACGGCGGGGGGTGGGGGGTGCAGGGAAGGGGCGAGGTCGGGGCGAGGGAACCAGCCCTGCCCAGGCAGCCTGTCCTTCCTCGCGGCCTTCTTCAGGTCACAGAGTACAACTTGGAACTTCAGGTCCCTCCCCAGATGTCTTCTCCAGGAAGCCCACTTTGATTTCTCCAGGCCAAAAGACGGTCCCCTCTGCTGCCACATGCGAGCTATGACCAGACTTTCTTAGGAAACTCAAGGGCTCACCCACAGCGGAGTCCTCGCGGGGCCTGGGAGCTCCCTGCCCGTCACACGTGGTGGGCAAGCTCCCCGCCTGCTGGACAGACTGAGCCAGAAGACTGTGTGTGGGAGCATCTCCTCGGCGTCCCCGCAGGCTGCTCTCGTGCTCGGAGTTGATGAGCAGTTGCTTACCGATCAGGTGCTAGGATTCGCGTGGTGCCCGGGGGCCATGCTCTCTCTGCCCACCTCTCCTCCTGTGTTTGGGCCTTTTCCTCTCATTTCAGACGTGCACCCCCCTCCCCGGGGCACCGGAAGGACCCTCGTGGGAAATCCCCCCACCACGGAGGCGTGTCCCACACTCTGTGCCCTCAGTGACGCACCAGTCCGAGGAGTGGACGGTCCAGGTCCCCTTCCTTCTCCTCCTCACTCGGCGGCACCTGCACCTGCTCATTGCCGCGCCCCTCCCCCTCATCCTGGTGCTTGGTCCGGGCGTCGCACGGAGCCAGCACCCTGCTCTGTGGGGGGCCATCCACGAGGCCTTTCCATCTCACAGGCGAGCTCTGGGCCACCCCCACCCTGCCTGTCTCTGCAGGTCCTCTGCCCTCCGGCCCTGGGAGCCCACCTGCCCAGGGCGTGACTTCACTCACCCATCCGTCCCCTTATTCTGTTGCTGTAGCAACAGCACCACCTTAAGTGCCAGGGGCTCCCCTAGACCAGATGAGGTCAAGCCGGTGCCACCGCACCGGGGAACAGGCATGGGGTGGAGGGCGCCCACGGTGCTGGAGGGTCCCCCCCTGTTGGCTCCTCGGAGCCCAGGGGGCTTCCCTGTCTCCTACCGGGCCTCTGGCGCTCCTCGGGCTGTTCGAGCCCAAGTGTGGCCGGTCAGAACCCCCTCCAGCCTGGACGCCAGTGGACCGCTGTCCAAGCATGTCTGAGGCCCGAGTCAAGCGGGTGCCTCCCCAGGAGGGGTTCGCCGAGCCCCTCAGAGGCCCGTGTGGGCCGTGATGATCCTCGTGTGGGCGAGGACGGGGAGCAGGTCTCCCACTGTCTGTAACCCTCACAGGCACAGGTCCGGCACCCCTCGGGTGGGCCCAACACGGTCCTGGCAGGGAGAACGACACGTAGCGCACGGGACGCGGTGAGGACTCACGCGGTGGGTCCGGGCCCCACGCCCGGCACCTGCGCTGTGTTTCCCCCTTTACCGCCCACAACAGCCCAGGCTCAGATGCACTCTGATCCCTGCCATGGGAGTGAGGGATCCGAGGCACAGAGAGTGTCAGACACGGGGGACTGAGTCCAGAGCTGAGCTCACAGCGCTAGGGGCCCCAGGCCCTCGTGCCTCCGTCTCAAGAGCCGGGTCCCTGGATCGCCGCCGGCTGGGGCGCGACTGTGCTGCCCAGTGCAGCGGGACTCGCCGACCTGCCGTCCCCAGAGAAACGAACACACGGATGAAATCCACTGATGTGCCCTCCTGCTTAACCAGGCGGCCCCTCCCCTGTCCCAGGTGGAGTCCAAGGCCCCCACCCCAACACGGAGACATGACCGTGTGTGACTGGCAAGCCCGGTCTCGGCCCTAGGATTTCTTGATACCACCACCCCCACCGATGGTTCGTGGCCGCCGTGGGTCCCCCAGACATCGCTCCGGGTGAGGCCACCGTCGGGTAAGCCCGTGGCAGCGTCCGGCCATGCCTCCCTCACACCTGCCTGTGACTGCGGGCTTGTCGTCTGTCTCTGTCCTTGATGCATTTATGGGTCGTCGCAAAATGAAAGGCAGTTGGGATTCCGGAGCCAAATGAGAGACAGCCTCCACGTGCACGCGTGGTCATGTATTTATCTCGGGCCTGGAGAACCAGGTCTACTGCCAGCCCCATGTTAGAGACGCTTTTGCGCCGGTGAGAGGGAGCGATCATGGACTGCAGGCTCCGCGGGCCTGGTGGGAAGGGCCCCGGGGAGAGCGAGGGATTACGGATGGCAGGCTCCGCGGGCCTGGTGGGAAGGGCCCCGGGGAGAGCGAGGGATTACGGACGGCAGGCTCCGCGGGCCTGGTGGGAAGGGCCCCGGGGAGAGCCAGCTCACAGCGTGTGGGATGGTCCGTGCAGGAAATAGGCAAGGGCTGGATTTGGCGGAGACCCCGGGGTCCGACGCGGTAGAGACGCTGCCTTCTGTCGCAGTGTTGTTCCCGTAGGGACCGCGGTCTATCCATCACTACTGCTGCGTTCCTGGGTGTGGCCGGCACTGGGCGAGCAGGAGGGGGAGCAGCGGGACACCGTCCCTTCTCACTAATGCGCCCTGGCGCTGGGTCCCTGCCCTGGGAGCCCCCGCGGTGAAGGTCTGGTGTTCAGAGCACCTGAGTCGGGGATGCATTTGTGGGGAGGTACCTGTGAACAGTGCGTCTCAGATCAGTCCTCGCTCCCCCATGGCTACCTTACCTTTCCTCGTTCGCATTCCTATTGCAAAGTGAGCTGGGCTTGGTGGGCATTTGCCCGGCCTTGCGTGGGACCCCGCAGGCCCTCCCGGCTTCCCATCAGCCCCTGCTCCGCTCCGGGGGCCCATCGCCCAAGCAACCCTCTTGGACCCCCGCGTGATCCCGAAAGGCTCGGCAGTCCTGGGGTAACTGAGATGGTCCCAACACATCTGGGCACCGTGCATGGGTGCGGACGCGTGCGGGCCTCAAAGGTCCGTGCTCAGACGGAGAAAGCAGAGGTCATCTGGTGTCCGAGGGACGGCTCAGCCCTGTAGAGAGCATTCTGTGGGGAGGGCTGGACTCTTCTGGAGGCTCCAGGTGAGGAGATGGGGGAGCTCCCGGGTCCGGACAGACGGCAGGCCGTGGAGGATGCCTGCCCTGGGCACGGCACAGAGCCCCCCCCAGGGGCGCCGGGGGTAGAAGACCCTAGATGCCGAGGCTGGGTGGAGGTGGGCGGAAGGAGGTGTGTCTGAAACCCAGGAAGGTATTCACCCCACTGCCTCTGGTCGCAGCCCGCAGAAGAGCAGAGACCCTTCCTCCCAATTCTGGGAGCGAGGCAGGGGTCCTGTGTCCCTGTCCAGCCAAGCCCGCCTGCTGTCAGGCCCTGGGCTGGGGCTGCCCTAGACGGGACGCAGCCTGAGGCTCCGGCCCCGTCCTGCGGGCTCAGACCCTGTTTCATCGGCCAGAACGCGGCTTGGAGACGGTGCGCAAGGTTGTTCCGTCCTGGCTAACGACTCGGCTCTCTCTGCGGCCGGGGAGCGGGCAGCCCTACCGCGAGCACGCCACAGCACGTGAAACGAGCTCTTACGGGCCAGGGTGGCTGAAAGAGACGCAGAATGAAGGGCATCTTCTCTGAGCTTTTGACCCAAACACTGTGGCAGCGGGAATACTCTAAGAAAAAAAAAAAAAAACGTGGCAAGAGCAGGAGGCTCCTGGGGAGGGGGTTGCGTTCGGAGTCCTCTTGGCTGGGCTGCGGGGCCCGGCTCAAAGGGCGCCCGGCTCTGCCTCCAGCACGGCTCTCCTGGGACATCGTTACCGGGATGTGACCATTTGTCAGCGTGAGTCCTCGGGTGCTTCCACACCCCGCTTTGTTGGACAGCCTTCCTCGTGCCCCGGGAATGCCTTCTGCTTTACCAGGCAGAGCAACCGAACGGGGGATGAAACGGTCGTGGTGATAATGAACCCCTTTCATCAGGAGAGTTAAGAAGACATTCAAGGACCCGTATTAAAGAGCAGTATCATTCAGTCCCGGGAGGAAGTGATGCGAGTTGGGGCAGCGAAGCCGCAGGGGCCGGGCGGGGTCTGCTGCAGGTGCTCGGGGGCTGGGTGCCCGGCGGGAGGGCACCCACATTAATTAGGGGCCGCTTGGATGGATGCCAGCCCCGGGACCCTCAAGTTCCCCCCCAGATGGCTGCTGCCATTCCCGGCCTCCCTCCCGGCAGACATTATTCCATTTGCGATGATTCAGATAGATTTTCTGCAGGCATTAAAATTTTAGTAAACAGACCCAAATTAACAGCTATTTATGACATTTCACTCCGGGGATCAAATCAAAAGCACTCATTCCATATATAAATATCTCTTCTTCCCTGCTTTTAATGAACGGAGATTATTTTTGCGGCTGTTGTTCCTGAAAGCAAAATTAGACACACGCGGCCCCACCGGGCTGGGTCGTCACGTGAGCTCCGAGCCTCCAACCAAGAGCCCGCCATCGGCTTCCAGAGGCGAAGACAGGAGCGCGTTAATTTTCCATAATTCAGGGGAACAAGGCATAGATCCGAAGCCCCCTCCGAGGAGCTCCTGCTCATGAACGGCAACGGCCGCATTTTAATGAGAATGATTTCGTCTGTTTTCATGTCATCATCAAGGCAACACGGGCCTCACCAAAACCTGATTTGGGACACGGTCTTTTCATTATTTTCGGTGTCGTGCAGGCGATAAAGGGACACGAGTCTCTCCGAGTGACCTTGCTGGTGGCAACGTTGCACTTAGTGCTAATGAGGACAGCTTCGCGGTCCAAGGGCGAGAGGGCTGCGGGGGCCACAGCGGCAGCTGTGAGCCGGCCCCCCCTCCCCCGCCCGCAGTCACGTGACCTGCTCGGTTATTTACTGCCCGCAGTGAGGAGACACTGTCATCTCCGGGCCAAGCTAACGTGGCTCGTGGCATGGAGACCTACTTTGGGACTCCAGTAGATTTTGAAGAATCGCAGGTGACAGGTCAGAATTGCATTTTTCCCCTTGAAGCGGGGAAATGACAAGTCTTCCTTCATGTCCTGATGCATTTGCTAACGTCTTCATGAGCGGGCGGACACCCGGGCAGGGTGATGCTGAGATCCTGAGGATGGAGAAACGTCTTCTGGCCAAGCCGGCAAACGGAACCCAGGCATCCAGCTCTGCTCCCTCTCAAGGGCTCATGGGAGTGACAATAGAGGGACCCTTCGGAGGCCGTAGCCCCCAGGGGACAGAGAGAATGGAAGGAGGCAACGCGAACTTGCAAGTGGGAAGGGGAGGCTTGAGGGTGTGGGTTTGCATTCAGGCTGAACACAGGACTCACCCGCGGGGGCGCAGTGAAGGGACCGAGGCGGCACACAGGAGGGCGACAGCTTGAGGAAGGTGCCCGTGACAGGCGTGTCCCCGAGCCGGCCGCCACCACTGGCAAGGACTCGATGGCTCTGGGGAGAGTCTGGAGGCCCGAGTAGACCGCGCTCCTCCATTAGAAAAGGGGTGGGGGTTCCAAGGGAGTCATTCACCACCTGGGACTACAGACGCAGAAACGGTGACGGGACAGAGCCTGAGCCAAACGAAGGAGCAGGTCAGTCTGGACATCACGCCCCCACCTGCGGATAAGTTTCAGAAGGGGACGCGTTACGGGGGGCGGGGGAGGGAGTTAACCCAAAGTAACTGGGGAGCATCCCCCAGCAGCAGGGGCCGGGAGGCTGCAAACAGAAATTTCCCTTGAGCCGGCTCCGGAGTAGCAGGTAGGACCGACGGGACCACCAATGTGCTCAGTTAGGCTCCCGCACGTGCACCTGCGGCTGGGATCGTGGGCAGCCTGCGTCTGGGTGGGAATCATCCTCAGGGCTGGAGCGGGCTTCCAGCTCCCGGCTTCCCGCCCGGGGGCACGGTGAGCGGGGCACATCCCCCGTCCGTCGGCGGACACAGCGGGTCTCTGCGGTCCCCCAGGGACATGGCATTGCTTTGTCGATCCTGGTGGTGGGAGAGGGCAGTTCAGGACGTCAGCTCAGCCGTCCTCCCGCAGGACTTTGCCTCCGGTCTGCTCTGGCCTCCGGACTCTCCCCAGAGCCATCGAGTCCTTGCTGTGAGGGTCTCTCCCGAGTCCACAGTCCAAACCTGGACAGATAGCCGCAGGGTGGTCCTCCCGGCCCACTGACTCCGAGGGAGACCCATTCAGGCCCAACTCCGGGCACCATCTGACCGCCCGGGTTAGCCATGGTGGTGCTCTGGGTGTCTGGGGGTTCACATCAACTCAGAATTATACCGAGTGCTTCCCTTTCTTGCCAGCTGTCCTGGTAAATGGCCACATTTCCCTCCGGAGAAGGTCCGAGGAATATTCCAAGTACACACAGGGAACTGCACAGTGAGGTCCTTCCCAGGTCTGTGGACTGGCTGAAGTCGAAGCGTAGGCCGTGAGGTCACGGATCCTTATGATGGGGACCCGAGTTCTTACCCCGGAAAGGGACTTTATTCCAAGAACATTGAATAAGAGACAACTTAGACAACCGCCCTATTTCATTTGTAGGGAACTTGGGGGTCAAAGAGCGGACACCACCATCCCCCCAGTGAGATACTCTGGAGCAGCCCGGGGTCCTCCGTCTTCGGGATGGCCGTGTGGAGGACAGCGGCCGGGACAGTGGCCTGCCTCCGCCGCTCGGCCAAGGGTTTCTTAAGGCCTTGGGGAAAGGGGTGCTCCCTGTACAGGTTGGGGGAGGCCGAACAGGCTGCACATAGAAGATCCGGTCCAGGGCCGCACTGGGGCGACCAGCGGTCCTGGCCTGCCCGGGGGTCGGGGGGAGGAGGTTTCCAGCATGCAAGCCTTCCAGATTTCAGACCAAGCAATCCCCAGGCCAACTGGCCGAGCGCGTCGCCGCACTGTAGCCCACGGCGGGAAGGATTTCTGCATCTCACCTTAACGGAGCGTGGTAGCCAAGGGTCCACACACAGCCCATGCTTAGAGCTTCTAGCCGCTTGAGTGGAGACTTTTGAATCCCGGCGTAATGCATCCTCACTAATCCATCTGCTCAGATCCCAGCTTAACTTTCACTGTTCTGGGTCTAGCTGCCAGCACCCACCCCCAGGCAGGTTTCTCAGGTCCCCGCTGATACCCGCGGGGAGGATCTTACGATCACCTTGCGCGGCTGCTCTCTCCCCCCGAGCCGACCGTGCCATCGCCCCTCTGGGCTGGGCCGGCAGGGAAGGACATCAGCAGCTTGGAGGGAGCAGGACGCTCGGAGGAAACCGGTGTCCTCTTGTGACGCAGCTAACGGGAAGTCACGGAAAGGTCTTTACCCAGCAGGATGGTAACTGGGCAGAAACGGGAGCCCCGCAACATCCGCCGGCAAGAGACCCCACGGGCACTGCAGGTTCCAAGTCCCCGGGCCCCCTGCGTTCTCCAAGGTCTCCTCAGCCCTCATTCACACTAAGAGGAGGCACTTAGCGCAGAGGCTAGGAAGGTCTGGGAGCTACACAGACTGTCAGGTTTGAATCTCCGCAAACCAGTCAGTTACAGGATGTGCGTGATCTGCAGACA
>JAQQSY010006461.1:0-11041 GCA_028646535.1 Procyon lotor | reverse complement strand
CCATGAAACTCTAGCTTCCCATTCCTTCCCCCACCAGACTCTGGTGCCGCACCCCCCCCACCCCCACACCATGTACTTTCTATCTCTGTGGATTCGACTCTGCAAGGGGCCTCCTCAAAGTAGAATGACCCAGGATTTGTCATTTGGAGACTGATTCATCTCAATGAACTTAGTGTCCTCCAAGGTCACCCGTGGGGTAGCAGGTGTCAGAACGTCCTTCCTTTTTAAGACTGAAAAGCCTTCCCCAGCATGGATAGACGATAGTGGATTTAGTCATTCCTCCATCAGTGGATATTTGGGTGGTTTCCAGGATATGGGTTTGGGCTTCTGTCCTCTGACGTGGGGAACAATCCATGAAAAGGTCATGATATGTGACTCAGCAAACTTCCCGAGCACCTGGCCCGTGAGCTTGGGCACCCTTCGAGCGGCATGCACTGAACATGGGAGGCCCAGCATCGGCAACTGTGTGCACACAGACTCACGCATGTGCACACGCATGTGTATGCGGGGGGACGGGTGTCTAGGGGAGGGGACGCACAGACCCGGACAGAAGGGTGGACGAGCTGACGGCTGCTGGGGGCACCCAGCACGAGAGGCATTCAAGCCCCACTGGAAAGGAAACAACAGCAAGAAAACAGGACTTGCCAGAGCTCTTCACAGGAAGACAGCTGTGTGTGGAAGAGGCTGCCATCGTGGTGTCTGCGGAGCCCGAGGGCGAGGGTCTGCACACCCCTCCGCTGAGGGCCAGCCCGCAAGCCTTCCACACTCCACCCGCTGTCTGGAGCTGCTGTCAGGGCTCGTCCTCCTCCCAAGCACCAAAGACAGAGAGAGGATCGTCAAGTCTCTAGAGAGAAAAGAGGCCTCACCCACGGAAGAGTGGCCACTGTACTGACCCCAGCGTCCATCCCAGCCCCAGCAGAACCCGCTGGCCAAGTGACGGCTGTGTGCTGCTAGGAATCAGGGCAGCGGCTGCCTCTGGTACAAGGGAGGCTCCGTGTCTTCGAAGGAGAGTACCGGAAACACGTGTATCGGGGTGCTACAGTGTACGGGGGCTGGGCGAAAGGTCACAGTTTAATTATATTTTCTATTCTTTGCTTTGCACTTAAAATATTTCATCACTAAATTTTTTCCTATTAAAAATATCGACAGAGACACCTGGGTGGCTCAGTCGGTTAAGTGTCTCCCTTCGGCTCAGATCACAGTCCCGGGGTCTGGGATCGAGTCCCGCATCGGGCTCCCTGCTGAGCAGGGAGCCTGCTTTTCCCTCTGCCTTTTGCCTGATGCTCCCTCTGCTTGTGCTCTCTCTCTCTGTTTCTCTCTCTCTGACAAATAAATAACTAAAAATCTTAAAACAAATAAAAAATTAAAAAAATAAAAATATCGACAAAGCAAAAAGGATTTAAAACATGCTTTAAGAGGTGCCAAATTTCTAACCTCCACCAGCATCTCCTGCATCTGCCTGCCCTGAGAACACGTCCATACACCACAGATGCTCTGGATAGCTGTTCGTGTGCCCTCCCCATGACCATCCCTGGGCGAATGGACAGCGTCTTACTGCCGCTTTGCTCAAGTGATTCCCTCTACGCTCACCCAGGACATGCTGGCAGAGCAGCCCTTAGCCGGTGACAGTGGGGACTGGGCCACAGTCACCCAGCCCCCTGTCCCCTCGGGTGGACCGGGCTGCGTGGCTCACACTCTCTCCCAGAGGTGCCACGACAATGACCTGCTCACTGCCCCTTAGCTTCCTTCCCTTCCCTGCCTAAACTCTCCACTTGTCATGGTGCTTCTGGGGGGTCATCTCTCAAATAGAGTAGTCACGCCCACGTCCTCGTCTCTGGGCCTGGCTCTGGGGACCCAGCCTCAGCCCTGTGTGTAGATGCTGGCACGTGGGTGTCCCTCCAACCCTCACCTCCTGCCAATTCCTCTTGTCACCTTTCCATGATATGCATTTATTTTTGCATACCTGTTCCTTAGTGACAATCATTTCAATGCTGGTATCTGACAAGTCTTTCATTACTGTTGAGAGAGAGTAGAAAAAGGGGGTCCTGGGTGGGGACAGAACTCAGAGGTAAGCCGATGGCAGGGCAGCAGTTTAGAGGGTTTGCAGGGAAGCTGCAGGAGGAGGCTGAGAAGTGCGCAGGTGAGCTGGGTCCTGGAGCTGCAGGTCCTCCAGGTGCGCCGAGGGGAAGAGGGCAGGTGCCTCGGCAGGTGGAGAGCCCAGGCCCCGTGGGGGATGCCCAGTTGTGAGATGAATTCACCGAGAGCATCCAAGCACTGGAATCACACATTGCCTCAAGGACCCAGGTGGGCCTGAAGCAGGGGTGAGGAAGGCTGTATCAGACGATTGCAGAGGAGTAACACAGAGGAAGGCCTGGTCTCCGTGTGACCAGCCACAGAGCAAGCTAGCTGGGGCGGGAGGAAGGCAGACACAAAGGGCAGAGTCTGTAAAGACTGTGTGTTCTCAGTAGCCCTGTGATTTGGGTCATGGACATTCTATTTATCTAAATGGTGGTCTTTACTGTTTTATTTCAGTGACTACAAAAATACACGAAGGGCCCCGTTTGTCCCCCTTGCCTGGAGAAGCCTGTAGTTTACTAAGCTCCTGTTTTATCAAGAGGTTTGCATGGAACTCAGCCCTTGCAGGTGGGGAGGAAGCCACGTGAGGGCCATTCTCCAAGCAGCAAGTTTACTAGTATGTGGTGGGGAAGCCGCCATGCCTACGCTCTGCCCGTGAAATTCAGGCATCCCTGTGCCACCTGAAGAAATGCTGTCCCCATGCCTGTGTGAGGGTCAGGAGCTCTGGGAGCCCTGCTGGCTGAGGGAGGAGAGAGGGGCAGAGCCGGGTCCATTTGGAAAGTTTGTTTTCAGAACCAGAAGTGGGACTAGTGGCGCCGGGTGTCCACTGTGGGCTGGACCCTGGGATCAGTCTGTGCACTACATCCCCCCTGGTTAGCCCACCTCTAGACTGCGCCCCTCAAATCCAAGGTCAGAGCAGACTTGTCTCCCAACTGCTATCCTTCCTGGGAAGCAGCAGTAAAGTTTCTGGAGGGTCAGGAAGCTTTTCCTAATTCCACCAGGACACACTCAGGCAGGAGAGAGTGGTCGGGGGGCGTCGTGACAACTCTGAGATGTGCACATCAACAGCCTCCATGTGCTGAGGCTCTGAGAGTCTGCCACACATGGCAGAACCAGGGTTCCAGCCGGGTCCAAGCAAGAGTCTGCTCCTTCCCTGAACTGTGCCGACCCCCACAGTCTCATGTTGGATCCTGGAGAGGCGACCTCAGTAAAGAAATCTAGAAATAAAACTAAAGATGTTTTTACCCAAGGTGTTGGACCCAGGTGTGCATTTACTCTCCTTCTGTCTCCCAGTCTCAGAAAAATGACAGGAGGGAGGCACAGAGTGAAGCAATTTAAAAAACTATTTGGGCCTGAGCAGTGGCCACAAACTGGCAGAAGATCCTAACAAGTTTCTGGGAAACCAGTCTCTGCTGGGAGCAGAGGGGTCACAGCTGAAGGAATGGGCTAAGGGAGACCTGAGGTGCCAGGAGAGCTCCCTGGGTTTGCAGAGAAGATGGAGAGGAAGTGAGGGGTTGGACGCCTGCTTGCTGGGGACTGAGCTGGTGGCAGAGGAAACCATCCAGCTCCTCTGCAGATGCGAGGTCTCTAAGGACAAGCTGGCACTCCAGAGGGAAGCCTCTTCATTCTGTCAGTGGGGTGAGGATCTCAGCTGTCCCATCCTGCAACCCTCAGTGAAGCCTGCCAGGTGGCACAGCGCCTGGGATCCACAGCTCACGGCCCACTTCTCTCTCAGCAGAGAAACCTGCCCGCTATAACGCACTTCCATGAATTAGCAAAGTCCCTAAGTCACACGTTCCAGCAGACAAACAAGGACCAGCTGATTCTAGAGGAGAAGCAGCAGCAGCCAGGAGAAGGATCGAGGTGGAGAAGCAGAGTTGACTCCAAAGAAAATGGAGATCACTCTGTTTTCAGACAGGTGACCTAAAAACATAGTAATTACTATCCTGGAGGGATTTGGCATCCATGAGACAAGAATTGTTTCTATAGCAAAAAATAAAAAAATACAAAAAAGAGTCAATCTGAGACCAAGAAAGAATTTTTGGTAGAGTTATAGAGGATAAATAGAAGAAAAGGCAAAGAGATCTTCCTGAGTTTAGCTAGCCAAAGACAAAGAAATGGAGAGCAGGGGGTAGTAGAGAGGTGACTGTTAATGACATATTTTGAGTGTGTACGCTGTGCCAGGCACTATGTACACTGGTTTGATTATTTAATCCCCAGGTGGCAATTATGATTATCCCCATTTTCAGACGAGAAAACTGAGGACTGAGAAGTCACCTGGCCATGACCACCCAGCTAGAAAGTCATAAAGTGGAAATCCAGATCGAGGTTGTCTGGTCCCCGAATGCACTCCAAACACAGTGTGCAGCATCACCTGAAAGGATTTCCAGAAAAAACAACCTGGGTGAGGCCACTGAAGGGGTGCTGGGGGGAAGTTCTTCCTTCTGGTGTATACACTGAGAAATGAGGGAGGTCTATTAAACCCAAAAAAGAGATTAGAAGAAAGAAAAAGGGTAAGAGCAGAAATGAAATATGAAACAAAACAAATACACAATGGAAAGGGTCAACAAAGCCAAATCTTGTTCTGTGTGTGTGTGTGTGTGTGTGTGTGTGTTAAGAGTAATAAAATTTATAACCTCCTGGTGGACTAAGCAAGAAAAAAAGAGAAGACACAAGTAGTGAGGTCAAGATAAAAAATGGGGACACAACTGTAGAAACTGAAGACATTTAAGAAATAAAAAGAGGAAATTATGAATAATTTATGCCCATACTTTGAAAATTTAGATGAAATGAACACATTTCCAGAGAAATACAACTTACCTAAGCTGACACACGAAGAAATGGAAAATCAAGATAGTCCTGTAGCTGGTAAAGAAAATGAACCCATTACTTAAGCCTTCCCACAAACATGACTCCAGGAATAGAAGCCTATTCTCAAATTCTATCACCCCTTAGGAGAGAAATGCCAATCTCACACCAACTTGCCCAGAGAAGAGACTGCCCAAGTCATGTGAGGCTGTTTTAGGAGCAAAGTCCTATGTGGACTTTAGAAAAAAGGGAGATTGCAGACCTAGTGCATTTGTGAACACAAAAATCTCAAGCAAAATATTGGGAAGAATATAAAAAAGGATAAGATATCACAATAAAATTCTGTTTTGTCCAATCATTCAAGGTCAGTAAAATATTTCTAAATCAATGCATTCCCCTACATTAACAGAACAAGGGAGGAAATCATTTAATTATGTTGGTAGAAGCAGGAAAGGCTTTGTTAACGTAGGTATTCATGCATAATAAAAGCCCTTAGCAAACTAGGAATAAAAGGGAACTTTTTTAAGCTGACAAAGCGTAACTAAAACAAACCTACAGCAAACATTATTTTTAATGGTGAAATGTTGAAAGATTTCCCTTTGAGATCAGGAATGAGATTAAAATGTCCATTCTCATTATTTCTGCATGACATTGAACTAGAGGTTTAGCCAGCCCAGTGAGGCAAGAAGTAAAAGGTATTAGGATTGAAAAGGAGGAAATAAAACCCATTATTTGTATGTGATGTGACTGAGTATGTAGAAAATCCAAAACAATAAATTGTGAGAAGTAACAGGTGATTTTGGCTAGATTGTTGTCTATATGGCCAGTATAAAACAGGATGAAAAATAAGGAATCTTAAAAACAAGTTGATACACCAGCCAAGTGGGAAATTAAAACAAAAATTAAAAGATACCATTTATTATATCAAGTGGAAGCTATTTACACAGAAAACTATACATCATTTGGAGAAATTAATGAAAATGTAAATAAATGGGGAGACACCCAAGTTCATGTATTAGAAGCCTGAATCTCATAAGTGTTACTTTTCTCAGAACTGATCTATATAGATTCAATGTCTTTCTAACCAAGTTCACAAGCAAAGAATCGAGGATCATGAATTTCTCTTGAAGGAAAAGTACAGCATGGTGGCTTTACGGCACTGGATAAGAAATTCCATCATAAAGCTGAAATAACTAGGACAGGGTGGTGTTGGGTCAAGGACACAGAGAGTGATCAGTAAGGCAAAAGGAGGCCAGAGACACATCCACACGCATAGGGGAGCTTGGTTTATGGCAAAGGAGGAAGGATGTGCCTCTCAAATAAATGGCTTATGGGCCAATTAGATATCCATTTATCCACACGAACAAGTAAAACTTATCTCTCCTGTGCTCCATGCCCAAGTGTCATCTTGTGTAAAACATGAAATAATCAAGTGTCAGGAAGCTAACAGACATTTTCTAGATCAGACGTGAAGACAAGAGCTATAAAGGAAAAGATCGGCCAGTTGGGCTATCAAAACCAACCTTTCTGTTCATCAAGGGACACCATTTGGAGACTGCAATGCAATCCGCAGAGAGGAAGAAGGCATTTTCAGGGCATAAAACAGAAAAGAGCTCATTTCCGTGGTGTGTGAGGGAGCTAGCCAGCAAAGAGGGAAAGGCAGGTCTAGAGAATAACCTTGGCTTGAAGGGTTCGCACAAGGAAGGGCGCCCAGAGGTTTATGAGTATTTGGCAACTCGCCCGAGCTCCGAGGGGCCGTGGGATTGCACACTGAAATTACCCTGCTCCGTGCCCACAGAATGTCTGAACGTCAAGGCTGACCACACACCTTGCGGCCAGTTAGTAAACACACTCTGAAAACCTCGTATTTCCACCAAAGTTGAGCACCCACACACCCACACGGTGCTTCGCTCAGGGGCACACGCGCAACAAACGCTCACACAAGTCACTGGAGACGCGTGCAGAGATGGGCACATCTTCATGGCGGCCCCCGCCCCCCACTGGGGCAGCCCGGATGGCTGTCAGCGGGAGGTTGGGTGTGTGGGGCCGGATGTCACCCAGGGATGGGAAGCCACACCCCACGTGACGCACAGCAGCCTGGACAGATCTCAGAAGCATACTATCAGCCCGAGAAGCCGGACTCCGGGAGGACACGCTGCATGACTCCATTCACAGCAGTAATAAGCAGGCGAACTCCAGTTCGTGAGGAGTGATGTGCACACTGGCCGTGGAACCCGAAGGAGCCCAAGGGGCGGTTACTGCCGAGTAGGGTTGCTGGGAGCCTCTGGGGCAAGGGGGATGCGGCGGTATGGGGGCCTGTCCGTGCTCCGGCCCTTGACTTGGGGGTAGTGATGAGCAGGTTTTCTGAGACTACAGATGACACTTAATGACACGGTTTTGACTGTGAGGGTCCGCCCAGACGCAGAGTTTCTTCAAAAGACAGGGAGCAGTGAGCTGCACTGCAAATGTATTTTCTCTTCCCTGGGACTATCTCAGTAACATTGTTTCTCTCTGGCTTACTCTGTTATTTGGTGCAGGATACATATAAAATACAAAGTATGTGTTCATCAATGTTTTTGTTACTGTAAGGGTTCTCCACAAGAGTAGAATATTAGTAGTTAACGTTTTGGGGAATCAGCGCCTCTCATGCCGGCCCACTATGTCCAAAGGTCAGCTGTACATTCAAGTGTTTGGTTTGGGGGGGGCGCCTGGGGGGCTCAGTGGGTTAAAGCCTCTGCCCTCAGCTCGGGTCATGATCTCGGGGTCCTGGGATCGAGCCCCCCGTCGGGCTCTCTGCTCAGTGGGGAGCCTGCTTCCCCCCCCTCTGCCTACTTGTGATCTCTGTGTGTGTGTGTGTGTGTGTGTGTGTGTGTGTGTGTGTCAAATAAATAAATAAAATCTTTGGGGAAAATGTTTGGTTTGGGGCACTTTTCTGCGTGTGGGTCACGCTTCACAGTAAAACTGATTTTGAGGAAAATGACAATGTTTCGAGCATGCCAGCCCTTCACTCACCAACCCCCCGCCCCCGGGCTCCTTTGTGAAAACATTTCCTGGAGGAAACATATCAACCCAAATGAGACGGAAATGTATAAAGGAGGAAGAAATCGAATCCAGGAAGAGTAAGTGTAACCCTGATGTGTGGAGTGAAAGCAAAGTCCACAAGTACGCATCACGCCCAAAACCGGTACAGCTGAGCCGACGGCTTCGTGGGTGTGTGTCGTGCGCATGCGCATATGTGCCGTGTGCCGGAGTCAGCGCTGGCAGGCCCGCTTCCTCCCGGAGGCCCCAGGGCAGAACCCTTTCCTCCAGCTTCTAGAGGCTCCCCGTGTCCCCCCAGCGTCTGCTTCAGTCCCCACGTCTTCCATTCTGACCCTCCTGCCTCCCTCCGATCGGGACCCTGTGACCCCAGGTCCTGCGACCCCAGGTCCTGCCTGGATCACCCAGGATAAGCTCCCATGTCAGGAGCCTTCCCTCGACTGTGGCTTCGAGGTCTCCTTGGCTGTGTGTGCGGTTCCGGGATTATGATGCATGTGGCCAGAGGGAACGGAGCCTGGGCGGCGTCCAGGTGAAGACTATGGACCAAGAGCAGGGCGGCCGGGGGACAGGCGTGTCCACACAGACCCGGGGCCAGGTCAGGTGTCCCCAGGCGCTGCTCAAGCCAAGGTGACGGCGGCAGGTGCCCTGCTGTTTCCTTGGCATCTGACCCATTCCAGACCTTCCATCTCTGGTCCCCCGCATCCTGGATCCACTAGATCCCTTGGGGGTGGGGAGGGGCCCTGGAAAGAGGAAGAGGCTGTAACCCTGAGGACCAGCCCCTCCTGGAGAGCCCCGCCTGGCCCCATGGCTCAGGCAGCAGATGTTGTCCTGTGCAGCTGTGGCCACAGCTGTCTACTCCAGCCCAGCCCTGGTCCCTTGGAGGCCAGCCGGGAGCTCACATGTGACCCCAAGTCCTACTATCCAGGGCTCAGTTTCTACCCCTGTCCAATGGGGCGTTTGGAGCCAGGGACGCGTGATGCTCCTTCCAGTCCTGTCCTTCCTGGATTCCAGGTGTTTACAGGGGCCCCCGAGGCTGGAACGGGGTGTTCCTCCCTGAGGGCGCCGCCCTTACCAGCACCCCGTTCATAGGTCCCAGGAGAAAGTGGAGGGGTGGGCTGCAAACCCAGCCCCGGGGGCTTGCGTCAGGAGCCTGAAGGTTGCACAAGAGCTCTCCGCAGCTGGCAGGCTCTGGAAAAGTTGTTTTTCGCCGGGTGCAGCTGGAGGAGCATCAGGGGAGTCGGCTCCTCCCAGCTGAGAGGGGTTGGGGTGGGGGTGCAGAGCTGGGTGGCTGGCGGAGGCCACAGCGCCCACTCCCACTGCGGCAGCCCCCGGCATCGTGGGAGGGCACCTTCCTCCTCAGGGAGCGGCAGGCACAGGCCTCCCTGGGTGCAGAAGCCCAGAGCCGGAGTCCCCAGCATGGGTCAGCCAGAAAGGGGCAAAGACCACAGCGCAGGCCTGGCCGACTCCTGAGCTCAGAGACCCCCACAGCCCATTTCCCACTTCCCAGATGGACAACCTGAGGCTGGGCGGGGGGTGGCCTTGGTCATCCGCAGGGCTGATGGCAAGGAGTCAGAAGATACGAAGTGACATTTTGGGGCACTTGGGGGGCCAGACCCCGAGTCAGGAGCCTCTACATGACCTCTCATTCAGTGTTGACTGCAGCAAAGCAGGCGCCTTCTGGCCGAGCCCTGCTCCTCTCTGGGCAGCGGCTACCCCCTTGCTGGGCCCTGCCCCTGTTCCTTTATTTCGCTCCCCTCCAAACTCAGGGGTTCCCAGGCGGCAGCAGAGAGGAAGGGGTGAGGCTGACAGTTCGGCTGCTGCTTATGTCCTCAGAGGCCATGTTCAGGGAGCCTGGTCTATCCCAGGTCCAGACCTTGGGGCCAAGTGCCTGAAAAGCCCGAGATCCCCAACAGCCAGGGCCGTTGATGCCCTGCCTGCGGCCTCCTCACCCCCGCCACCTTGGAGGTCTCCTGCAGCAGCAAGGGACAGTTGTGGGCTCGCCATCAGCGGTGGCTCGGGTGCCCGGGGCCCTCTGCCCTTCAGCCCGAGGGTTTTCTCCAGCACTGCACACGGTGGCTAAGCCTCACGCAGGCCGGCGGGTGCTAGGACCTCACTCCTCCCAGGGCAGACCCGTGGCCTCGGGGTGGCTTGGAAGCAGGGAGGAGTGCTCAGCGCACGTGGTAATCGGAGCCCAAGGATTGCAAAACTGGGGCGTTGAACCAGAGCACGGTGTCCTCATTAAAAGCTGCTTGCGAGAGTTTCTGGTCCTTTTCCGGGTGTGGATGCCAGGTGCTCTTTGGTCTCATTCTCCCCATCTCGCTGGCCGGCCCCGGGACACACACGCCCAGCATCACCGATGCCTGGTATGCCCGTCTCCAGGGATGTCCCGTGAGTCCCTCTGGGTACCACACGGAATTCCTGCTGCTGCCACGCCAGCTGAGGTCAGCTTCCAAAACTGCCCCGTGGCGGGCTCGTTTCAATCTGGACCTGTCAAGTCTCAGGCTCTCGGAGTGTGGAAGGGCTTGGAGTCCTGCAATTGTCCACCCCTCCCTAAGACGAAGGCAACTGGCGGTCCCATGGTTGCCCAAAGGGCCACTGGGGGCAGAACCTGCCGCCCTACGAGGCTTGGATCAGGGGGTTCTCTCTCTTCTGGGCTTGGGGGTCCAGAACCCAGGCCTGGGCCCCTCTGTCTCAGATCTGCTGGGTGCCCCTCACCCTCACCCTGGTGCCCCCACCCATGGGGGCTTGCCCTGGGCAAGTCACAACTCCCAATGCCCCCTGCCCCTGGCTGTGTCCCTGGGCAATCTGCTTTGTCTCTTCCTGCCTCATTTCCCCATCGCTGGGAGGTCCGTGGTCAGGTGACCTGGGGCAGACGCAGAAGCTTTAGGGGACACGTAGCGTGGCTTAGCTGGGGCTCGCGGTAAGCCAGGCACCCTTCCAAGCGCCCCGCCCCCCTCGCCTCGGGGGCCGTGATATCCGTGTCCCGCCTACACCCCGGGGAGGACAAGGCTGGGGCAGGGAAGCGTCTTGCCCGAGACCACAGACCAGGAGTATGTGGGGGAGCTGGCCCGACGCCCCTGTGCTCAGGGTGGTTTCCCCAGCCCTCGGCTGGCTGGCGTGT
>JAQQSY010006460.1:0-11041 GCA_028646535.1 Procyon lotor | reverse complement strand
AATTGAGGTATATGCATTATTTCAGACACAACACCATTTATTAGACAATGGCATAGTATAAACATAACGTTGATACACACTGGGAAACCGAAACATTCAGTTGACCCACCTTATGGCGATAGTTGCTTTATTGCAGTTATCGCTTTATCACGGTGGTCTGGAATTAAACCTGCAGTATCTTCAAGGTATGCCTGCATTATCACGCACATTTATATACGAGAAATCTGAAGCTCTGGGAGATACGTAGCTGCCTGGGGTCACACTGGTGGCAGGGGCAGAATCAATAGTGTGAAGAAAGAGGGAAAGAAGAGAACGACTAGCCCAACAGAGTTCAGCCCGATGGTCACCCATCAGTACAGTAGAGTCTAAGACACCCCAGATCAAAATGAAACTTACGGATGCAGCCATGGGGGGCATCGACTGGAACACCATAAGGGCGGTAATAACCCTTAGCACAGTTTTCACAGTTTATACCAGCTGTGTTATGCTAGAAAGAAACGGAAAAAACTTAGAATACTAGAAAAGTCCATACTTTGTGCTATTCACCCCGTGAAACCATTCTGTCATACACTATTGTAATTTCAAAGTCAAATATATAAGCCTCGACCTTGACCTCGAGTCTCCAAGATTTATCACAGGGCACTGGCTTACAGGTGACTCTGGATTTTTATTCCCCACTAAAAGAGAAAATGAGGGTCAATTCCGTGAACTAGTCAGCCCGGCTTTTCCCCCTCTCCCACAGACTGTGCTCCACGAAGCACATGACATTTCAGTGAGAAAAAACTCAAGAGCGCTATTCTTCCTAGTTTCGATCAGAAGAAGTGAGTGGATAACAAATTACCCTTAGGTTTAGCCCAGGGAATAAAGGGCCATGTGTGTATTTTTGTCTTCCCCGATTTTGGAAGAGATCGCACACGCAGATCCTCTTGTCATCCCGATTTTATCTGTGCTTTAGTCCTGAAACCGTTCCAGACACTTCTGTTACGTGAAGGGAAACGTAGGTGCAAGTCTCATGCTCAGAGCTCATTTTAAAGTACAATACTAGGCAGGTTTTTATAGTTCGTGGTTAATCCTTGTAATTGTCACAAATCAAATTGCCTGGCGTGCATCACCAGTTTCCAAGAACTGCACATCGTGGATCTAACTCAAGTCCCCCTCTCGTGCTCTCAAACTTGGAAACAATTAGAAGGACAGTGTTCTCTCATTAATGCAAAGGGAGGCAATGGGAAGTTAGAAAGGAAAAACAAACACTTGGATCCAGAAGGAGTCTGCGTAGAATCAGAGTGGAGAACAAAGACCCTTTTCTGAATCCTACTCAGATTCTCCCCCATTTTAGATGGTTTTATTAATTACAGATCTTTATTTATTACCACTCCTTGTCCTGTGGGCTAAAATCTGAATTCACTTTAACACTGAGGTCTAAAACCGCACTGGCCGCTTCTCTGACTCCACATTCGCCGGCATAAACATTTGGGCAAATAAGAAACAGCTGTGGTCCACCTCCCTTCGATCGAATGCCAATTACCTTCTCAACCCTTCTGCTGGCCACTGTGACTTACAATAGACAGGACGTCAGGTTGAGCCCGGCTCCTAAATTTTCCCCGTTGAAGAAGGAAAACTTCTCTGAAGTGGGCAGCCCTACCTCTCCCTTCTACCACAGATTTTGGCTAATAAAGCACCTGCCACGGAGACCTTATATTTTTAAGACACAAAGAGAAACAACAAATGACCAAATGAAAGCCATAAGTCACCGTGTGGATGGAACAATGCCTGTAGTTTACCTCCAGATCTTGAGTATTCTCTAGGACTCTTGCCGTCCCCTGAGGGACGCCACTCCACCCACAGATACTGTGGCCATGGTTGGACGGAGACCAGACGGAGTCCTGAGGACACTGGCGGTCCTGGATCTCTGTATAGGGGGTGCTGGAGAAGCAACTCCCTGGGAGGAGCAGTTGCCTGAATTTGCATTTGCCTGACGCTTCACACGAGCTGAGAAAACCTCAAGCCAAAGAGTGAAGTGGGTGCTGACGGAATTATATGCGGAGATCAGCCTATTCCCCACCCCATTACCTCTTCCTTTGGCACCACAAAGAGAGGCTTTCTATAGAACGCTCACCTAGAAACCCCAGAATCTGAAAACTGAAAATAATCTACTTTTCCAAAATGCTTTTCCATCTTCAGGTAAGCCCCACCGCTCCCTTTTCCTCTCAATTCCCTGACCACCATCCACAGCGCGGCTGCTGGCTTCCATTCCTGTGAAACTCAAGCACACGGAGACTATTAGCCTACGCGTTGGCCACACTCTCCTGGGAAGCCCCTTTCCTTCTGCAGGCCAACAGGACCTCTCTGTCCTCTCCAACCCTGCTCATTCCCCTCCAGCCACACGGCCCCCTGGCTCTCTCCCAGGGCCTTTGCCCTGCCATCCCCTCTGCCTGGAATGCCCTCTTCCAGACAGACGCCTGACTCATTCTCTGGCTTTTTTCAGGTCTTTACTCCAATACCACATCCTAGGGAACTGGTCACCCTAATTTAAGCTTCAAATGCCCCAAACCAATACTTAAAATAGTAAACCCAAGAAATAAAAATAAAGTCAGTAACATAGGAGAATGTGGCCATCTCTGAGAACCGCTTGCCCTACAGGACTATGACCCGGCTCTCTTACGTGCTGTTTGATTAGCCACCTGAGTGTCTCCAGGCGCAGCCTAGAGCTGACGGTGGGTATTTCTCATTTTGCCATTACCAGCACTCCGTAGGGAAGGTGGGAGACAGCCATGGCAGCTGGTACCATGGACTGAATGTTGGTGTCCCCCTCCCCAAAATGCATATGCTGAAGCCTAATCTCCATTATGATGTTATGTGAAGACGAAGCGGTTGGGAGATAATCAGATCACGAGGGTGGAGCCCCGACGATGGGACGAGGGCCCTTAAAAGAAGAGATGATCTCTCTCCATCACGCGAGGATACGGCCACTTACGGCCATTTATGAACCAGAAAGTGGGCTCTTAACCAGATACTGCAACTGCCAGCACCTTGATCTTCCACTAGAAACACCAATTTTACTGTAAACCAAATTTAAACATCTACATGAACGTGTTTCTAGATTTTCTATTAGAGAATATTTTGCTATCTTGGAAGACAACTTTCCCCCGTAACTCCTCATCTTTTGTCTATCCTCTCACATTCTTTTATTGATAAGAACTTTAGGATCAGTCTGTCAATCGTCATAATAAAAATCTGGTGGGAATTCTGATAATAGTTGCACTGAATTTATAGGTTGGCTTTGAAGAAATGGTATATTTACATATTGAATCTGGAAACACATGATGCCTCTCTGTATAGGTCTTCTTTTATAAGCTCCAATAAGGCCTCATAGGTCTGCATGTAGCCCCACAGTTAATTTTTCTGTTGTTTCTTGGAGTAATTCCAAACCACTCCATCCCTTGTAGCTATGCTCTCCTGCATGGATGTGTTGCTATTTTGTATCTTTCTGGAATCTCCCCAAACTTCTGGTCTGTCAGTAACACGTTTTTTGGGGGGTTTTTTTTTGTTTTTTTTTTTTTTTACTTTTCATGCCACTGTAGATTCTAGAAGGAGAGGCTACTTTCCTCGTTTACCATCTTTTCTGTCATACTGTAGGGATTTGGTGCAGGAGGGAATGTGTCATATGTGCTCTAGTTCTTGATCCCATCTCTGAGCTTTATGTGGTGTATGTATGTGGAGGAGACAAACAATTTGGAAATCGTGCAACCAACACATCAAGAACAATAGCTAGGGAGTAACTCATGACTTAGAACATAAGTCGTGTCTTCATAGAAGAAGCTAAAGACTCTGGCTTATTTAGTGCAGAGAAAATATCTTTCGAGCATCCTCTCAAACAACATGGGTAATCTTCAACCTTAATAAGAACACCAATATTTTCATCAAATGAAAGAAATCAAGGAGTCAACCCCCAAAATATTGTGTTCCTTGCCTTCTTTTGTTGCTCTTTTCCCCCAATATTTTATTATAAAAAATTCAAATTTTACAGTGAATATCTCTACATGCCCTGTGTAGAGTTTACCATTAACATTTTATTCCACTTGTATCACATAATTATCCATATATTCATTCCCCTAGCCACTAACCCATCTTATTTTTTATGCATTTCAAAATACATTGCAGATAACAGTCACTGTCCCCTACAACTTTAGCATGCATATAATTAACTGGAGTTCAATGTTTATTTAGTTTTCTTTTCTTTTGGTGTAAAATTTATATACAAGTACAAAACTCTTAATTGTGCATTTACTGAGTTATGACAAATGAATACATCTGTGAAATCCAATTCCCAAGCTAGACATAGGACACTGCCATCACCTCACAAAGTCCTCCATGTCACTTTCCATTCAATTGCTCCATCACCAACTCCCCAGTCAACCACAGTTCTGATTTTTCCCACCACTGATTAGTTTTCCCCGATCCAGAATTTCATTTAAATGGCCGTCACACTAGGTGTATTCTTTCTCATAATTCTTCTTTCACTTAGCATGATATTGTTAAAATTCTTGCGTTTTGTTGCATGAATCGATAGTTTGTTGCTCACGATTACTCATTGGTATTCCATTGTATAATTATGCCACATTGTTCATTCTATTAATGGACACCTACGTGATTTCCAGTTTGAGGCTATTGTTCATAAACCTGCCATAATTTTTTTGGAGACGTGTTTCCATTTCTCATGGATAAATGCCTAAGAGTGGAATCTGTGAGTCATGTGGTAGGTATATGGTTAGTTTTATTTTTTTAAAACTGCCAGACCTTTCCCCAAAGTGGTTGTACCATTTTTCATTCTCACTTACAATGCATGAGAGGCATGGTAGCTCCACCTCCTCACTGAAATTGATGGTAAGTCATCATAATTGTAATTTGCATTTCTCAGATCACTAATGATACTAAGCCCTTTGTTGTGCACGTGTTGGCCATTCATATCTCTACTTTAGTGAGGTGGCTATCCAAATCTTAAACAAATCCAAAAATATTTTATTGGGTTACTTGTCTTTTTATTATTGAGCCATGGGCATTCTTTACATATCCTGAATACCAACCATTTGTCAGATTTATGTGTTGTGAATATTTTCTCCATGTCTATGGCTAGCCTATTTGTTTTCTTAGTGGTATCTTTTGTGAGCAGAAGTTTTCAATTTTGATGAAGCCGAATTTGTCAATTTTTCATGGTTATTGCTTTCTGGGACCTAAAAAAGATTCGTTCACATTCTGAATCACAAACATATTCCTCTATATTTTTCTCTAAAGCAATGAAGTTTTTACTTTACTTTAGTCTGATCCATATAGATTTAAGCTTTTAGGTAAGATTTGAAGTAGTGATCAAGTTTATTTTTCCCATAGAAATAAATATCCAGTTATTCCAGAGCCATTTGTCGAAAGGAATTTCTCTGCTACCCCTACCTGCCCCCGTCACTATGGACTGCTTTGGCATTTTTATCAAAAACCAAATAAATGTGCATATAAGTGCAGGTCTGTTTCTGTACTCCCTATTCTGTTACACGGATCTATTTATCTGTCCTTATGTTGATATCACACAGTTGTGATCACTATAACTTTATACTTAGTCATAAAGTAAAATAATATAGAGGCACTTGGGTGGCTCAATCAGTTAAGCCTCCAATTCTTGGTTTCCACTCAGGTCATGATCTCAGGGTCATGAGATCAAGCCCCACATCAGGCTCTGCACTCAGCATGGGGTCTGCTCCGGATTCTCTCTCTCCCTTTCCTTCTGCTCCTCCCCCTGCACGCGCATGAGCTCTCTCTCTCTCTCTCAAATAAAAAAAATGAATAAAATCCTCTAAAAAGGTAAGATAATGTAAGTCCTTTCACTTTATTCTGCTTCTTCACAATGGCTTTGTATATTCTAGGTCATTTATGTAACCATAAATTTAAATATAAACTTTAGAGTCTGCTTGACAATTTCTACCAAAAAAAGCCTGCATTTGAGCTTTAGATCAATTTGGGGAGAATTGATATCTTAATAATATTGAGAATATGTTATAACTTTTCATTTATTTAAGTTTTTCTAAATTTCTCTCATCAGTGTTTTTTTAGCTTTAGTATAGAGGTCTTGCATGCCTTTTGTTAAATATATTCCTAATCATTTTATGCTTTGGATATGATTTTAAATTGAGTTGTATTTCACTTTCCTATTGATTGCTGCTAGGATATAAAAATATAATTATTTTTTATATATCATCCTGTATTCTAGGGAATAGAATACAACCTTACTAAATTCACTTATTACTTCTAGTAGTTCTTATGTATATTGTCTAAGATTTTTTACATAAATAGTTATGTCATCTACAAATCTATGCAATTCTACTTCTATTTCCCAATACTAATGCCTCTTTCTTTTTTTTTTTTTTTTAAGATTTTATTTACTTATTTGACACAGAGAAAGAGATCACAAGTAGGCAGAGAGGCAGGCAGAGAGAGAGGGGGAAGCAAGTTCCCTGCTGAGCAGAGAGCCCGATGTGGGGCTCGATCCCAGGGCCCTGAGATCATGACCTGAGCCGAAGGCAGAGGCTTTAACCCATTGACCCAGCCAGGTACCCTGCCTCTTAATTCTTTTTGATTAAGGCATGCAACAGTTAGGACCTCCAGGGCACTGTTTAATAGAATTAGGTGAAAAGCAAGCATCCCTGCCTTATTCCTAATCTTTAGAAGGAAATAGTTCAATATTTTACCACTAATATTTTGCTAGTTGCATGTTTTTCATAAGTGCCATTTATTAGATTGCACAGTTTCACTTCTATTTCTGGTTTGCTAAGAGCTTTTATTGTAAAATGGGAATTGGTTTTGTCTAATGGTATTTCACATCACCCTTCTCTTTTATTCTGTTAATACGATTAATCAAGCAGATTGATTTTTCAACTTCTTAAGTTTTTATTTTAATTCCAGTATAGTTAACATACAGTGTATTAGTTTCAAGTGTACAATATACTCATTCAGCACCTCCATAGATCTCCCAGTGCTCATCACAATGTGTGCCCTCCTTCATCCCCATCACCTATTAAACTCATCTCCCTACTCATATCACTTCTGGTAAATATGAATTTGTTCTCTACAGTTAAGAGTCTGTTTTGGGGCGCCTGGGTGGCTCAGTGGGTTAAAGCCTCTGCCTTCAGCTCAGGTCATGATCTCAGGGTCCTGGGATAGAGCCCTGCATCAGGCTCTCTGCTCAGCAGGGAGCCTGCTTCCCCCTCTCTCTCTGCCTACCTCTCTGCCTACTTGTGATCTCTCTGTCAAATAAATAAAATCTTTTAAAACAAAAAGAGAGAGTCTGTTTCTTGGTTTTTATCTCTCTTTTTCTCTTTCAAATTCATTTGTTTTGCTTCTTAAATTCCACATGAGTGAAATCATATGGTTTTGTCCTTCTTTGACTGACTTATTTCAGTTAGCATTATACTCTCTAGCTCCATCCATATCATTGCAAATGGCAAGATTTCATTCTTTTTTTTATGGCTGAATAATATTGCACTGTATGTACATACCAATTCTTCTTTGCCCATTCCTCTATTGATAGACACTTGGATCACTTCCAGATCTCAGCTATTTTAAATGTTGCTATAAACATTAGGATCATGTATCCCTCTGAATTACTATTTTTGTATTGGGGGGGGGTAAATACTCAGTAGTGAGATTACTGGATTGTAAGGTAGCTCCATCTTTTACTTCTTTTGAGGAACCTCCATACTGTCTTGCCTAGTGGCTGCACAAGTTTCCATTCCTACCAACAGGGTAAGAGAATTCCTTTTTTTCCACATCCTCACCAATACTTGTTTCTTGTGTTGTTGATTTTAGCCAGTCTGACAGGTGTGAGGTGATATCTTATTGAGTTTTGATTTGGATTTTCCTGAGAATGAGTGATGTTGAGCATCTTTTCATGTGTCTGTAGGCCATCTATAGGTCTTCTTTGGAGAAATGTCTGTTCATGTCTTCTGCCCATTTTTCTTTTCTTTCTTTTTTTTTTTTTTTAAGATTTTATTTATTTATTTGAAAGAAAGAGAACAAGTAGGAAGGAGGGGCAGAAGGAGAGAGAGAGAAGCACATGCAGGGATTGATCCCAGGACCATGAGATCATGATCTGAGCTGAAGGCAGATGCTTAACTGACTGAGCCAGGGAGGTATCCCTTGCATTTTTCAATTGTATTATTCGTTTTTTGGATGTTGAGTTGTATGAATTTTTTATATATTTTTCATAAAAACCCTTTATCAGACATGTCATTTGCAAATACCTTCTTCCATTCTGTAGGCTGCCTTTTAGTTTTGTTGATTGTTTCCTTTGCTGTGCCAAAGTTTTTTATTTACATATAGTTTGAATACTCTACTGTTGCTTTTATTTTCCTTTCAGGAGACATATCTATAAAAATGTTGCTACTGGGGCACGTGGGTGGCTCAATCGTTTGAGTATCTGACTCGACTCTTGATTTCAGCTCAGGTCATCAAGTCAGTGTCACGAGATCAAACCCCACATCAGGCTCCATGCAGGGCATGAAGCCTGCTTAAGATTCTCCTTTTCCCTCTTCCTCCAACCTCCCGCTGCTTGCGCTCTCTCTCTCTCTCTTCCTCTCTCTCTCTCGCTCTATATTGCTCTCACACACACAAATGTTGCTATAGTCAATGTCAAAAAAATTAATGCCCGAGCTCCCTTCTAGAGTTTTTATTGGCTTCAGGCTCACATTCAGGTTTTTAATCCATTTTGAGTTTATTTTTGTGTATGGTGTTAAAAAGTGTCCAGTTTCATTCTTTTGCGTATAGCTGTCCAGTTTTCCTAATATCATTTGTTATAGACAAATTCTGTGGTGTTGGTTGTTATTTCTCCTCTCTCATTTGCGATTTTGTTTATGTGAATCCTTTTTCTTTTTTTTTTTTTAATGAGTCTGGCTAGAGATCTATCAATTTTGATTTTTCTCAAAGAACCAGTTCCTGGTTTCATTGATCTGTTCTATTTGTTTTGTTTGTTAGTTTTAGTTTCTGTATCATTTATTTCTTCTCCAATCTTTATTATTTCCTTCCTTCTTCTGGTTTTGAGTTTTGTTTGTTCTTTTTCTAGCTCTGTTAAGTGTAAGGTTAAGGTGTTCATTTGAAATTTTTCTTGCTTCTTGAGGTAGGCCTCCATCTTAGAACAGATTTTGCTGCATCCCAAAGACTGTCTGTTCACTTTCATTTGTTTCTATGTAATTTTTTTAAAAAGACTTTTATTTTTATTTATTTGACAGAGAGAGACATCACCAGTAGGCAGAGAGGCAGGCAGAGAGAGCGGGGAGGCAGGTTCCCTGCTGAGCAGAGAGCCTGATGTGGGGCTTGATCCCAGGACCCTGAGATCATAACCTGAGCAGAAGGCAGAGGCTTTATTTAACCCACTGAACCACCCAGGTGCCCCTGTTCCTATGTAATTTTTAATTTATTCTTTGATTTCTTGGTTGACCCATTCATTGTTTAGTAATGTATTATTTAACCTCTGTATATTTGTGCTCTTTCCAGATTTCTTCCTATGCTCAATTTCTAGTTTCGTAGCATTGTGGTTAGAAAAGATACATGACACGACCTCAATCTTTTTTAATTGTTGAGACTTGTTTTATGGCCTACCATGTGATCTATCTAGAGAATGTTCCATGTACACTCAAAAAGACTGTGTATTTTGCTGCTTTATGATGGAATATTCTGAATATATCTATTAAATCAATTTGGTCCAGTATTATTCCTTGTTGATTTTCCATTTCAACATGTCCACTGAGGTAAGTAGGGTAGTAAAGTCCCTTACTATTATTGTATTATTATCGGTTGGTTCCTTAATGTTTCTTATTATTTGTTTTATGTGTTTGAGTGCTCCCATTTTGGGTGCATAAATATTTACAATTAGTATGTCTTCTTTTTGGATTTATTTATTATTTATTATCATATAATGTCCTTCTTTGTCTCCTGTTATAGTCTATTTTCTAAGTCTATTTTGTCTGATGTAAGTATTGCCTCCCAGTGTTTCTTTTGATATCCATTTGCATGATAAATGTTTCTCTATCCCCTCACTTTCAATCTGCAGGTCTGAAATGAGTCTCACATAGGCAGCATATAGGTGGGTCCTGTTTCTTTATCCACTCTGTCACCCTACGTGTTTTAATTGGAGCATTCGTCCATTTACATTCAAAGTAATTACTGATAGTTACATATTTATTGCTTTTTTTTTTTTTTACTTTTTTGTGGTTATTTCTACAATTTTTCTTTGGTCCCTTTTTTCTTGCTCTCTTTCATGATTTACTGACTTTCTTTAGTGACATACTGGGATTCCTTTCTCTTTATTCTTTGCATATCTATTACTGGCTTTTACTTTGTCATTACCATTAGGTTTGTATATAACATGCTCTGCATAGAGTAGTTTACATGAAGTTGATGGTGCTTAAGTTTGAACCCATTCTTTACTCCTCTCCGCCTCTCCATGTTTTAGATTTATAGAATCATATTTTACATCCTTTCATTTTGTGAATCCCTTGACTGATTTTTACAAATATACTTATTTTTCATACTCTCATTAATGGTCTCTTTCCTTTCTACTCAAAGAGCCTCCTTTAATATTTCTTATAAGTTATGAACTCCTTTAGTTTTTGTTTGTCTGAGAAACTATCTCTCCTTCTATTCTGATGACAGCCTTGAAGGCTGCAGATCTTTCTCTTTCAGCACTTTGACTATATCATGACACTCTCTTCTGGCCTGCAAAGTTTCTGCTGAAAAATCCACTGATAGCTTTATGGGATTTCTCTTATACGTAACTGTCTTCTATTCTCTTGCCGCTTTAAAAATTCTCTTTATCACTATTTTTTCCATTTTAATTACTATGTGTCTTGGCGTGGGCCTCCTTGGGTTGATTTTGTTGGGGGATCTCTATGCTTCCTGGATCTAGATATCTGTTTCCTTTCCCAGATTTGGGAATTTTTCAGCTATTGTTTTTCAGATGCATTTTCTACCCTCTTTTCTGTCTCTTCTTCTGGGATCCCTA
>JAQQSY010006459.1:0-11042 GCA_028646535.1 Procyon lotor | reverse complement strand
AAGAATCATCCTTTCTCAAGGCCCCTTATTCACAAAGATGCATCACACAAAACCCAGCATGAATACTCACCATTTTCCATCTGAAATTGATGTACCCTTAGTTAAGGGATCAAGATGACACAGTGCATAATGACTGATGGTAATTAGTGCCTTGAGTATTTCTTGCTAGGATGGCTATATTTTGAGTACAAGTGTCTTTAGACAAAATGGCTAAATATTGGTTCTCTTTAAAGTTAATAAAAGGAGGTAACCTAGAAAAAGACATCTAAAAGAATACAAAATAATCATTCAAAAAGGCTGCCTGTATAATACTTATTAGGAATACAAAATTAAGTCAAATACTCTTGAATGAACTGGTTTTAAAAATCTTAAAAATGAGGGGAAAAGAGGCAAGAAATAATGGGAAGTTCAAGGGGGATCTGAAAACATCCAAGAATACTTAATTTGAGATAAACTTGTCCTTAGAAGAACTGATCCTTAGGCAAATGGGTTTTTGGTGATGTGACTACAGGCAAATTGGCCCTTGGTGAATTGGACAAGAGCCAGTTTGGTGGGACAAGATGGGTGACAAAGAGCACAGGGAGGGGACCAGATCCAGACCAGGACGGTGGTGGTAGACAAGTGGAGGAGAGTTGGTGATCTAAGACATCCGAGGAGGTCGAGTCTGGGGAGGAGAGGTGCTAGGAAGGTCAAGAAGGTCACGCTAACTCCTGGCTCCCAGACCTGAGTGACTAGAGGCAGCACCATCCACTGAGACACAGAATGTGGGCCCTCTGTCCCAAATGAAATCTGGAGAAAGAAAGGCCCTAAAGAGAAACAAAGAGATTGTCTCATCAAATCTTGTTTCCAGTGGGGCTGCTGACTAGCCTCACTGCTCCCCATGAGTTGTTCAAATCCCTTGCTCGCCTCCCAGGCCACAGACTCCCGGATCACCACTGCCTCCACCTGCAAGAGCCTCCCTCCTTACCCAAGACCAAGGCAGGCAACATGTCTGATTCATTCAGTCTCTCCCTTCTCTCCCCCATAAACAGGTGTTGAAGGAATACACACTAGACATGAGGTATGAGAAAGGGCCCCACAGTGACCAGTGAGGGGCCTACTACGGCCTCCACTGTCCCACAAGAGACAAAGAAGTGCTCCTTGCCCTCCGAGACCTGCAGAGGGCAGGGAGACAGATGTGTGCAGATGGTGGGCGTGGAGGGAAGGGTCAAGAAACTGGGAGGAGCAGGAGGCCACAAAGGCACAGTGGTCTTGGGAGGCTCCCTAGGCAAAGCAGAACTTGAGTGCTGTCATGAGCAGAAAGCAGGGGGCCTGCACATACGGGAGAGCAGAGGAGGCAGAGTGGACGACAAGGGTGAGACCATGAAGATGGCTGAGCCTGTTCAGGAAGCCCACAGCCCAGACGGAGGGACGGGGACAACCCTCCTGTGAGCCCTCATCTCACTCAGCCAGACACGTGACTTGAGGGAGTGCAGCGGGGGGGGACAGAGGTCTCCACACACACAGTCTAGTTCCTAAACTCACCCCTGGTTAAACTCAAGTTTTGGGAACCGGCCAGCCCAGCTCTCAGGCCCACAGGGAACACCTGTCTTTATCTTAAATGCTCCCAGGGACGTCTCTATCAAACTAACACTGGGATTAAAGAAAGAGCTCCTGCCACTGCTCTCTGGGGGTGACCTGTGGACAGCTACTAGTAGAATCAATAAGAGAAATTAAGCCTATTTCAGCCAAACAGGCTGCTCCTAAGAACCCCATGGGTCATTAGTAAACAGGCATGACTATTCTAAAAAGCACATCCATACACATGGCATCCTGCCCGAATGGCATGGGTGTCTAGGGTGATTTTGACCAGAAAATGCCATTTAAAGGAAACTGTTAGGAGCCCTTACTCTCACTGTCTCAACAATAGCAATAAAAATTTACTGCAGTTTAACCCTGTTCATTCTTGTTTGGTTGTGTGGAGAGTGTCCAGTCTATAATCATCTCCTTATTTTCTAGCTCTGTGGATGTGTCTATTATTCCCTTCTAGACTTCCTTTAGGCTCTCCATGTCCTCCAAACAGGAGTCCAGGGCCCTTAAGCGAAAGTTTAAGTCCAGGGGCTGCAACGAAATGGGCAACGAAATGGGCCATTTTCGTTAAATATAAAATTTAAATACCTAATTCAAAGTAACTTACACAAAAAAAGGCAAGGCATATTTGTTGGCTCAAGTAATTGAAAAATCAAGGATGGATCTGGCCTGCAGGAATGGCTTGATCTAGGGATTGAAAGGATGAGGCAGACAAGAGAGCCACTGGAGCTTAGCAACCAGTGGAAAGGTAGTCATTCTCCATAGCTCTAGCTGAAGTCACAAGAAGATTCATTGGGTCATGAATCCTTACAGGAACCAATCTCAGTATCCAGACAGGTAGCCATCTGTCTACCCCCATGGTTTGTGGGAGACCCTGGATCAGCACACTTGCAGGAAATAGGTGTCTCTGCAGGAAAGGGGAGTTCTATTAAAGCTGGGTTTAAAGTGTGCTGGGCAGATAAACTGTCTATTTGCATGCTGTGTCTATTAGTTGTTTAGATCTGCTTTTCACTGTCACTTTCACTGGCGCTACTGTTCACATTCACCACAGCCCTCTGAGAAGGGCAACCTATGGGAAACCAGGCAATTTCACAGCAGGAGAAGCAGAAGCTCCGAACCAAAGCAACCTGTCCAGTGATAGCAAAACTAGGGCAACTGGCTGACCTCCAGCCTCCTGGCCCAGTGTGGACAATGCTGGCCCCTGCCCAGAGAACCTGGTCCAGGCCAAAGGTGAGAGAAAGCTCCGAGTCCACTCTGGACACACCTTGCCATCAGATTATTACGGACATTAACTGTTACAATTCACTTCTAACCAGCTCATTAAAATGGCCCAAATTGATGGTTCCTCCCCTCCCCCGTCTTGTCACCTCTCCCTGCATACTTGGGAGAGAGAGAAGAGTTGAAAAAGGTAAAGCCCTCTAGAGTTCCACTCTCCATGGGAAACAATGGAATCCCAACCCTCTTAGCTCCCCGTACAAGGCTTTCCCCAGATGGGGGCAGACTGCAGCATCCTGAGGGGCTTGGTGTTCAAGGCACTGTTGGCTGGGTAAGCTCCAGGCCACACAGGCCCACCCTCTGCAAAGAGATGACTGTTCGTGGGGTGTCCCAGCCCAACTGAACCCACTGTAAGCAACCCCCCAGCTCCAGACAGAGGAGGCTGTAGGGAACACTCCCTAGTGTTCAACTTCTAGCAGACCTGGCGGAAGGAGCCCACTCTTACCAAGGGAAATGGAAAGGCAGAATTTGAGAGCCCCAGCTCATGCTGCAAACCACCTTGGCTCAGAGCCTGCCTCTACTATCCCTTGCCCTTGTGCCTGCAGCAAGCAACCTAAGCCGTTTGTGCCTCAGTTTATTCACCTACACTGAGGGCTAACAGTGGTCCCTAGCACTGAGTTATCACGTGAATTAGGTGCCATCAAATCCATGCGAAAAGGCTAGCATATGGTCGGTGCTTAGAATTCACTATTATTATTGCTAATATTTTATCATTTATTGAAAACTGACTCTTCTACTCAGAACAAAGCCTATCTTAGTATTCCCAAGCCTGTCCACAGGATTCAGGGGTGTGGTAGAGAGCACAGCGTTGCCCCCTCCCCAAAGAAGTGCACTTTCTAATCCCTGGAAACTACAAATGTTACCTAAGGTAACATGGTAGGCAAAGGCATCTGCAGGAGTGATTGCATTAAGACTCTCAAGACAGGGAGATCTTCCCAGTTTACCCAGGGAGGCTTGAAGTAATCACAAGGTGCTTATAAGAGGCAGATAGGAGAGTCAGAAGCAGAGAAAGGGCCATAACAAAGATGAGGTGCAACAGGTACAGCCGTGAGCCAAGGGGCGCAGGCAGCCTCTAGCAACCAGAAAACCATACTCCCCTAGAGCTTCCATAAAGGATGAAGCCTGTCTGACACCTTGACTTTTGGACTTCTGACCTCCAGGGGGATAAAATAACCAATTTGTGTTGTTACAAGCCACTCAACAGTCAGGTCACCGTGTCCTGGCCTGGGGCCCCTGCCCATCACCTTTAAGCCGTGCAGGCGGCATTTGATTAAAGAATGCCAGAAGAAAGCCTCCCCATGCTCAAAAAGCACCCCTTCACATTCATTTCTCCAACAAATGTTTATCGCTTGTCTATTTTTGCAAATAGCACACGGCCACATTCACCACTTAGCAGGGGGCTCATCCAAGACCCAGGCTCCTTCCGTCTTTCTGGCAGGCTATCCCCAGCCTGCTGGATTTTCATGGGTGAGAGAGAGTCTGACTCCATTTTTGACATTGACCCTGACAGCTTTTAAGCCCTACCTTTCCCCTCTCTTTGGCCCCAAGTCTGAGCAAACTGATAAGAAAGCCCAAGTGCGGGGCGCCTGGGTGGCTCAGTCGTTAAGCGTCTGCCTTCGGCCCAGGTCAGATCCCAGGGTCCTGGGATCGAGCCCCGCATCGGGCTCCCTGCTCGGCAAGAAGCCTGCTTCTCCCGCTACCATTCCCTCTGCTTGTGTTCCCTCTCTCGCTGTGTTTCTCACTGTCAAATAAATAAAATTAAAAAAAAAAAAAAGAAAGAAAGCCCAAGTGCTTCCTCCATCAAGGCTGGTGGAAAAGTTCAAATCATGGAAACCATTGCCCCCACAGAGGAGCCCTCATCCTGGTCTTTCCCCAAGAAAAAGCAGAGCAAGCCCCCACCCTACCATGCCTCATTCACATTTCACTCTAGACCAAACCTAGGCCTTCTCCCAGGGAATCCTTTTGCCAATTACTATGTGAGCAATAAACTTCACTTCACACCCATCGGTGCTTGTGTGTCATTTGTTCCAAGATCCACAAAGGCCCAGGAAGGCTGTCTGACATTCCGCAGAAAATGACAGGTGCCCAAATAAAATGTTATGTACCTATTGCCTCAAAGTCACAAAATGGCTGCTATAGTTCCAGATATCCAAAACCACATTCCAACCTCCCCCACAAGAAGGAGCAGAGAAGGGCAACATTAGAAAATGACATTTTTATCAATTTTTAAAGAGAAACTTCCCAGAAGCCTTGGATGAGATTCCCCTTCATGTCTCATATGCCCCCTCTAGCTGCAAGGGAGGCTGGGAAAACAAGATCTCACCTCTTCAGCCTTTCAATCAGAGGGCAGGTAAAAGCTAAAGGGGTTGGGAATGGCATCTGCCATGGGGGCTAATAATAAAAAATTCATAAAATAATCATAGGTGAGACTGACTTGCCCCCTGTGGGCACTGGGAGAGACAGCCACCAGGTCACACCGGTGCAGAGGGTGCCTGGCCCATGGCTCAGCGGTAACTGACCAGGGGACTCCCTGCCTACACTCCACTGGTGACTTCTGTTTCTAGAATTGCAAATATATCTGGGAAACAAAACACCTAGCACCAGGCCTGTCTTTTGCAAGATGGGGCTCGATGTTCAAGCTTCTGATGTTACATCCATTTGTCATTCCACCTGTGTGTTTGCTTAAAGAGTTAGTGTGTGGTATATGTAAATGCTAAAACTACACCATGCTGCCATTTTTATGACCTTGGGTTGGCATATCGGCATTTTCTTCTTTTTTTTTTAAAGATTTATTTATTTATTTGACAGAGAGAGAGAGAGAGATCACAAGTAGGCAGAGAGGCAGGCAGAGAGAGGGGGAAGCAGGCTCCCTGCCGAGCAGAGTGTCTCATGTGGGGCTTAATCCTAGACCCTGAGATCATGACCTGAGCCGAAGGCAGAGGCTTTAACCTACTGAGCCACCCAGGCGCCCCTTGGCATTTTCTTAGTTCCTTGGGAGCTTTCTAATTGGGAAACAGCCAGGTCTCTCTTAATTTCAAAGAAACTGTGCCTACTGCCCAGCTGTGGAGGAGTTTATCAGCTGCATCTCTTCCCTCTCTAGAGGGTGCACAGAAGGTGTATGAGCCTAAAGCAGGGTCCCAGCCCTGGCTGCGGAGCTTTAAAGACAAAGGCAGTAAGTCATGTCATTAGGTCCCTATCATGCTCCCCTGATACGGCGTAACGGGAAGGGCACGTCACCTGTCTGGCATTCATCCCAAACCCATAACCCAGGTCCAATCACAAGAAAACACCAGACAGGCCACAATCAAGAGACAGTCTTCAAACTACCTGACCAGTACTCTTCCAAAGCACCGAGGTCATGAAAAACAAGGAAAGTCTGAGGAACTGTCGCGGAACACACTAAGGAGACATGACGACGGGATGCAAGGTGATATCCTAGACTGGATCCAGAAGCACCGGGAGGACATTAGTAGGGAAATGGGGAAAATATGAAGTTAACAGTACTGTACTGTTATTTCCTTAATATTCACAAAGGCACCATGGTTGGGTAAGATGTCAACATTAAGGAAAGCGAGCTGAAGGGTATGGGGGGGGCCCTCTGGGTATCATCTTTGCAACTCTACTGTAAATCTAAAGTAATTTCAAAATAGTAAGTTAAAAACAATTAAGTAATTTAAAAATGTCTGGCCCTCATTCAAACGACTTCCATCAGAATCCCGGGCATTCAGAGCTCTCCTGGTGATTCCCAGGTACAGACAGGGCTGCGAACTGTAGACCGGAGATTTCCACTGTGAGCACGGGTGTCAGAATTCCCTGCAGAGCTGATTAACACTGACTGCTGGGCCCCACCCCAGAGTTTCAGCAAAGCGCTAGCAGGGCCTGAGAATTCGCATTTCTAACAAGGTCCCAGGTCATGCTGATGCTGCTGGTCCCGAACCATACCTTCGGAGCCGTCTCCCCGGGTCCTTGCCACTCCAGGTGTGGACCGTGGACTGGCACCAACAGATCCCCTGGGGGCTCGACAGAAATACAAAGTCTCGGGCCCCACCCCCAACCCACCGAATCAGAATCCTGTGTACTAACAAGAGCCCAGGCTACTACTCATTGTTTCGTGCTATTTTGATTTGCGCTGTTCCAGAGAGAGAGGATGAGGACACGGGAGCTGAAAAGGCAGAGGTCAAGGGCTACTACCCAGCCCTTTACCGGCCTTAAGAGCCTGGCCTTTCCCTCTCACACATGGGAAAAAGGAAAAGAGGAAGAAACATCAGGGGAACTATGCACCTATTAAGCCAAAAGCGAACTGGGCAGTGTCTTCTACCCCCGGCAGTGCCAGACAGGGGCACGGTGACCTGGCTGGGAGGGGGGCAGGCTGATGGCAGGGGCTGAGGCAGCCTCCGGAGAAAGCAGGCCAGGAGGCACTCGCCACAGGAAAACAGCCATCAGAGCTAACCAAGGGCTTAATATTTACTCCGCTGAGGGCTGACCTCATCTAACCTTTAGAAAAAGAGAGAGTGCCAAGCAAGTCTGGGCAGCTTCATAATAGGCTTTACTTTATAGGAACGAAGTGGGGAGGGAAGAGAGGGGGTGAGAGCAGTCTTTTTGAACAAACGGGCTTTTCCCAAAATGTTTGCCTTAGGAGACTGGCCTCCCGGAGCCCCCCACCAGCCAGCTGCCTGCCAGCAGCGGCTCCATGGGACTCAGCATTCAAGGACTCTGGTTGAATACAGGTCCTCCCGATCAACACCACCACCACCAACCAACCAAGCAACACCACCATTCCAAAATGTCAGGCTGCAAAGAACACGCCACTCTGTGTGGCTTTGTTCGTCCCACCTGTTTATATCTCGCCCCATCCCCAGTTCCCAACATTTAAGCCCTAGTCCCTCACGGCTACACCTGGAAACCAGACCAGCCCCAGGTGCCCCTTATAGGCTCCAGCTAACTCTTCCCACAATTGCTCACATGGGGGGTAATGCTCAACCTGCCAATGTGTCCTGCCCCTAGGGATTTGCTTGAGTGCCTCTAGAAGCCACTTTGGCTTTCTGAGAGGTCATTCACGGGCTGCTTACATTCTTAGAGGCCGGGGAGTGGGCTCAGGGCACTGCCAAAATTAACATGGCAACCAAACAAGGCAACAGTCCTGAGGGAGGAGGAGGGCCATGGGTAGTTTATTTTTCATATACAGATTTCAACAGCCGTGAAGATAAAGAATTCTGAGATTTTAGATACTTGTATATTTATTTAGCACTTACGACAAGCTAGGATTCTCAACTTCCTATGAACTGAGCACATACCTGAGAGGCTCTAGACCATGTGGCCACAGAGTTGGCATTTCTCTCTACTCCACCTGAAAAGCGGAAGGGGAAAAAAATATCCATGTTGCCCAAATGAAAGAAGCTCACACCTAAACTGAGGAAGTATTTAAGTGTTAAAAGGGAAAACAGTCTTCAAAGTCAGCTGGTGTTGACTTCCCAATGTGACACATTGTCACTGCTGGGAGGAAAAAAGTCACAGGACTTTATTGGGAAGCATCAAACCCATATCAATTCAAGGCAAGTTCCAGAGGCCAGAGAAGGGATCAGAGCAAGGTCCCACCCAGAAGTTCAGCCACACTGTCACTGACCCACAGAGCAGAGACAGGGAGAGAATCTGGGCTCCAGATATGGCCCGACCCAGGTCAACCAGAAGGCACAGGTGCACAGTCAGTTAATACAGACATACCAGGGGCCAAGGGCACAGGACAAGAAGACCCCAGAGTGGTTATTATATAATAAAGAATCTGTCTGGTCTGTGTCCCCAGCTCCTGGGAGATAACTGTAACTCCTCAGAATTTCTCAACAATAGGAGTATCCTTGTTTTTCAGAATTTCTCAACAAGGAGTATCAGGATGTACCCCTTGGATCACACCTGAGTTTTTACTAGAGGACCCAGGATGGGGGTGATAGCAGCCCACCTTCTCCAAGGAGGGGAGAAGAGGGCAGGCTGGAGACTGAGTTCAATCATGTGATCAATGATTCAATCAATGGTGTCTATGTGAGGAAATCCCAATAAAATCCTAAACACTGAAGCTCAGTGAACACACCGATACGCCGAGAAGGGGACGTGTCCTGGTGCCACGGGAGAGGACGTGGAAACTTTGCATTCAGGATCCTCCTGGACCTCGCCTTACGCGTCTCTTCACTTGGCTGGTCCTGATCAAACTGTAATCACAAACACATTGCTCTCCTGAGTCCTGAGTCCATTCTAGCAAATTACTGAGTCCAGGGGGTGTGGGAATGCCCACATTTGAAGCCAGTTGGTCAGAAGTTCATGTGGCCTGGCAAACCCGCCCCTGCCCCCCACCCCGACGCCTGCAGCTTGTGTCTGAAGTGAGGACCATCTTCTGGGAACTATGCCCTGAAGCCTGTGGACTTGGCACTGACTCCGGATGGCCAGGGTCAGAGCTGCACGCTGGCCACAGCGGGCCAGCCCCTGCCCTGGGCCGCGGCAAATACGCTGCACTCCCCTACCTCCACAGAAAACCCAATCCCTTCTGAAATTGGGGTTTTTGAGACTCAACTCAGGCAAATTTGACAGGTCAAAGAGCGAGTGTGATCTAGATCTACGGCACTGGGGAATAACAAAGTGTGGACCCCCACTTAGCAGCTGTGTGACCTTAGGGAAGTTACTCACCCTCTCTGATCCTTGATTCCCATCTCTATAGGATGAGACTCATGACCCTTCCCCCTCACAGAGCCGATGACCCTTGACCCTTCCCCCTCACAGAGCCGATGAGACAATTCAATGATGTAACTGATTTACAAAGAGCCCAGCATGGTCTCTCCCCCAGGAAGGCACTCGAAAATCATCAGCTAACTTCCTTCCTACTTTCAAATTGCCCTATACCCACAAACTCTCCCAGATTCTCTACTCTCCCTGGTTAACTGTCCTGGGTGCTGGGCCCACTGGCAACATGCTGGTGCTTTAGATCCCAGGGTAGCAGGAAGCCAACCATTAAACTAAAAGTGAAAAGCAAGTAACCATTCCCTTGAACAAAAAGGACATTTATATTTACTTCAGTGGCTATAAAAGACACCATAAAATATAATATGCAGCATGTATCCTCATGATTAATAACAGATCTTGCAAATTATTCTCTCAGGTCCCTGGGTGCATCCAACTGGTCACCAAGAACAATTAATTCTTTCAGGAAACAAAGGGATTGCAAATCATCTCTGGTCAGTGGAAAATCTGCTTGTTGTATTAGGAATAAAGAGAAGAGGAGGCTCAAACTTAGAGCCTTAGGCTCATACTCAAACTCAAACACCGTGACTGTCCATGAGCACAGGCGCTCAGTAATAGGAGGACCTGCCAAATGGGGGGAGTCTCTTGGGCACCTGGAGTGACAGCAGGAGTTCAGAGAGGTCCCAGAAACAGGAGCGGATGAGTGAGTGGGGGTGGGGCAGCTCTGGCAGGTGTGCAAGAGGTGGAAAACATGGAGCCCAGACAGGTGACAGGGAGGTTTCAGAGCGGAACCCAAGCCACAGTGGTGACAGCAGCTGCGGCTTACGCTACAGTCTCCAGGACAGTGGCATCAAATGACGAACCCAGGGCAGGAAGCAAGCCGTACAACAAAGTAGGTGCCAGCTCACCAGGAATGTGGTGAGAAGCCAGGGAAACCCAAGTCAGAGATTTCAGCGGAGCCTCGGAGTTCCTGGCCTTGGGCTTCTTAACTCCTCCAACAAAAGTCCCAGAGTCTTGGAAGGGAAGAAACACCTACGAGGGGCAGGAAGTGGTCACACAGGGAAAGGCTGGAAGGATGACAGGGGCCAGATGCCAAGTAGAACAGAACACGGTGGCCCACAGCGTCCAGGCCCACTCTTACCTAACGGCCAGTGTGGATTCACTCCCAATCTAGAATAAAAATCCCAGCGACAAAGCCCTTCCCTGCAACCCTGAAGGGGTTTTTATTGAAACACAGTACATAAAAGACCAGAGGGGTCGTCATGACAGCAGTGAACTCATTCCTCGGATGCCAAGCCGCCTTGCTCAGGTGCCACACTTCTGGGAGCGACAGGGCAAGGAGAGGGAATCCATTCCAAGCAAGCTCAGAAACTACCCTCTCTTCCAACCAAATCAAACTCCCACCAGTTAAACGTAAAAACTCATGTAGGAAGTCAGTGGGATTCATGGTCCAACCTGACAGTGGGAATAGTTAC
>JAQQSY010006458.1:0-11043 GCA_028646535.1 Procyon lotor | reverse complement strand
GTAGAATCAGAGCTTTAGAAACAATCCATGGAAACTGAGCAGGACTGAGACCACAGGGGGAGGCGGCCGGCACTGGGAAAGGACATGCTAAGCACGCGGGTCCATAAGTCAGGCGGGTCCATAAGCTAATTTTTCAAAGCTATTCAAAATTTCCTTTTAATCTCAACTTCTTGTGTGTTTTGTGAAATTTGGGGGGAAGTGTGTACTTGAAAAGTTTAACTACACAGGGCAATTCACACTAATAATAAGTAAAAAAGTACTATTTTGTAGAATATGATCTAAAGAAAGAGAAACAAAATTAGAAAACCTAAACCCCCCGCGTCTACACAGAAGCAGACGCAGGTTTCGGCAGTGGGAGGACTGCTGAACAGTGGGGATATTTGGCTAACGGCAATGACCGTGTAGCTTTAAGGCGCCACAGTGGGTTAGACATTCAAAGACGTAACTGAGTACATGCTTAAGCCAAGAGGCTCTTTTGGAATAATCGTGATGCTTAAGTGTAAAACAAAGAAAAGGGTGAACCTATGACGGGGAGACCAAAGGGGCCTTCCAGAAAAAGCGGTGGTTTTTTTTTCTCCCTCGCTTCTTTTCGGCTTCTGTTCTTGCTAGGACCTCACCCTACACGTGCCTTCACGTGCGAGCCCTTTGTAAGGGACGAAGAATGAAGGACATCCTTGGACCCTTTCAGCAGAACAGACATCTCAATGCCAAGTGCCCTGGCTTCAAGGAGTAAGTGACTCAGGATGGAGCCCTGGACCCCTGGGACCCCAAGGACCCCTGTCCTTGCTCTAACTGGTTCTTGGATGCCTGAAAATACACAGGCACCAGACCACAGTCACCAGTAAAAACCCCCAGACCCATGGGCATCTGGGGGCTCAGCGGTGAAGCGTCTGCCTTCAGCTCAGGTCATCATATCGAGGTCGTGGGATCCAGTCCTGCCTCGGGCTCCCTGCTCAGCGGGGAGTCTGGTTCTCTCTCTGCCCCTCCCCCTGCTCAGGCTCTCTCTCTCTCTTTCAAAAATAAATAAATAAAAACTTTTAAAAAATAAACATTAAATAATTGGGAAAAAAAAAAAAAGATGGCCAGCAAAGATAAGACCCTCCCTTTTCCTCCCTGGGTCTCCTGATGATCCGTCTGTGTCTCTGTATCTTCTAAGACCTCTTTCACCTCTCGTGGTCTCATGTTGATTTCCATCCTGGGTGAAGCCAAGCACCCTCTTGGCTGGTCCTGTGGGACCCCCTCTGGGTCCTCGGACCCGGCCTGCTTGCATCAGGCTTCGCCCAAGAAAAACTAGGGCTGAATAAGAAACTGATAAAGACAGAGTTTATTCAGGATTATTGTGGTAGGGAAAAAAGAAACTTTATGCAGAACTGGGCTCAGCTCAGAATACAGGAGGGATAAGTGGGAATTTATATACAAGGAGTGGGGTGGGGGTCAGTGTATGGAAAACCATGAAGAGGGAATGTCAGCGTAAGGTGGAGGTCCTGGCTAAACTGACCCACCAGGATTCTTGCTGAAGGCAGGCCAGGTGGGTGGGCACCCGAGGGCTGTTGGACGATGAGGAATCTGGTGTTAAGGGTCATCACATGTGGTCGATGGGGGACTCTTGCTAAACTGACATAGCAAGGTTCCTGTTGAAACTGGATTATACAACGAAGTACATGGATGGACCAAGAGAAGGTTCAGGAGCCTGGTCAAAGTTTGGTCAAGCAAAGAACCTTCGTTAGCCTCCAGCTTGCCTCACTCATTTCTCAAGCTCAGTGTTTGAGAGGAAATTGTTTGTTGGAATCCAGCGCTATACCTCTCTTTCCCGTGCCGATGGCCACCGCCTTGCTGCCCACCTGGATTTAGTGGACTGCAACCTCACATGCTGGGGAGCTCTGGGGTGTGCAAGGGGACAGCTGACTGGAAGTCAGAGTGAGAGTCAGGGTGTGGCATTTCATCAGGCAGCACCAAAGAAAAAGGGACGTACCCAGCCCGGAGACCAGAACCACGCTGGTGGGTCCGAGCAGTCAGGAATGCTGCTCAGAAAGTTCCCAGGGGTGGACTATGATCTTTGTAGATGCAACCAAAGAATGTCATTTTCAGAGTATGCCGGGGACAGGAAATGTGTGAGCACCAACTGTCCAGTGGAGAAAACGTATTGATAACCGGCACTACTGTCTTCACACAATGGATTTATCTCTCTACTAAACTATCTTGCAGCTGAGCTGGGACCTTTTAATATCTTTTCAGTGAATGTCAGGGATCAGTTAGCAATCAAACAACCGAAGTAATAGTGTGGTCTGGAAAGCAGCCATTGAAAGCAAGATGCCTGGAATCAGTGAACAGATCTTACTTCATCGTAGTTGTGTTGGTGTTGGGAGGATATTTTTTTCTCCACCCCTTTATGGTTTCTTGATCATGGGCCTCTGCGTTAACTGACAGCACACAGCGTAAGGGAAGAAAATGCAAAGTTTCTTCCTCAGTGCAGGGAGGAATGGCTAAGTAATAAGGACCTCCTCAGCCACGCAAAGCAAAGATTTATGTCCCAATTTCACAAGAAGGGAGGGGTTTTAGGGCTTCCATGAGAAAGCTCAGAAGGCTCTGTGAGCTTTTTGATGCTAATAGCAATGAGCAATCTGTCTCTATGACAACTGAGTTCGCAGAAAACTCCCCGGAGGTGGGTTAATGGCAGCGGTCCTTGCAGACGGCTCTGCTGTAGTCAGATAGAGAAAGTTCAGATGAGATTTCTTTCGGCACGAATGTTTTCACTTTAAAATAATTTTAGTGCCCATAATGTGATCCCTTAATTTGTTCAATGCAACACATCCATACAGTGCTTACTGTGTGCACATGACCATGCTGGTCCAGGGAGGATTTAGAGTTGAATAAACACAGTGCTGGCCTTGCCAGCATTTCTGTTCTGATGAGGGTCAGACCAACAGTCCCAGCAGGCTGGGAAGAGCCCTATCATATCTTTACTCAGAAATACCAGCTGTGATGCCGGGGTGGCTCACTTGGTTAAAAGCAGCCAGCTCTTGATGTTGGCTCAGGTCATGATCTCAGGGTCGTGGGATTGAGCCCCACATTGGGCTCCCCGCTCAGCACTGAGTTTGCTTGAAAGATTCTCTCTCCCTCACCCCTGCTCTTCCCCTTGCTCATGCTTGCTCCCTCGCTCTCTCTCTACAGTCATTAAAAAAGAAGAAAGAAACATCTGCTGAGGACTTCCTAAGTGCCAGGCACTGCTGGACGCAACAAGGAAGGAGCCAGGACCGGTCAGATACAAGCCTTGGGGCCACGGGTTTTGCAGGAGCCAGTACTAGGGGTACAGGGACAGGGAGGGGCAGGGGCTTTGAAGACCTGGGGGAAACCATCCAAGACCAAAGTCTAGGTAGACTTCAAGAAACACAGGGAGCCGGTACTAGGGGTACAGGGACAGGGAAGGGGCAGGGACTGTGAAGACCTGGGGGAAACCACCCAAGACCAAAGTCTAGGTAGACTTCAGGAAACACTGAGGGGGGAGACATGTGATACACAGACTTGGAAAGCTTTCACAGAGGGCTCCATCTCAACCCTCACAACTGTGGTGTGATCCTTCTTTATCTTGGACGCAAGATGCAGGATGTATTTTCCTGAGTTCACAACCTCAAGTTTTATGGCATCTACACGGCGCTTGCTCGAGAAATGAGGTGACACATTTGAATGCATTGACATAATGCTTGACACACAGTGGAATCTCAATGAATTTCTTTTTAATCTGGTTAAAAAAAACAAAAACAAAAAACCACTAGCACATTTAGCCTTGTGTTTTATCAAACAAGGATGGACAGTTCATAGAATAGCAGATTTGTTTTACTAAATATGGCTTAAAAGCTGGATCTAAAAGGTTTTGCCTGACTATGGGATTTGCTGAGATGAATGTGGGGTCAGGGCTGTGGAGCCCCACGGGCACACACGGGACGGGCTCACACCCTCAGGCCCGCTGAGGCTTCAGGACGGGTCAGCCAGCTCCAGCTGCTTGTCCTGGGACCCTTCTTAGAAGGACCTGCACTCACAGCAGCGACAAGATCTAGTGCTCACATGCCCCAATATTTGCTGATTTCCCTCCACACTAAACATTCTGTTTTACCTTAAGATAGTGAATGTTTATCTGCTGGGAATGGAACCAAACTTCTGTCCGGACCTTATTCCTGAAAGCACCAAGAACCTAGGAAGTCGCCTGGGGATGCACAGGGGAGATCCTCTCTTTCAACAGCCAGGTCTGTTTTCTGAATTTTCCCATCAAGGTGAAGACAGCACACACGTGTGGAAGTGTCCAGGCCTCCACACACTCCCTGCCGAGCTACGGGCGGGCCCTTAGGCAAAAGAGAATACAAATATTTAAATGCAAGCTGTTTGGTGTTCCTCCTTTTGCATGGCATTGAATGGAGCTGAATTCAATTGTATATGATAATCAGGATGTTTTACAAAATCATGCAAATATTGTTCCATTTAGAAACTAAAGAATTCCAAGCTTGCCAGCACTAATGAGAATTTTAATTTTAAATACTGTCAGGAATGGGGCCCAGATGTATAAACTCCATCTCGTCAATCACATCTCATCTAGAATTATTTGTCTTCGTGGAGGGAGAAGCATCTAAAATTCTTTGTCCCCTGGGGTGGGGAGTCAGGGGGGGTGGTTTATCAAAGCGATTCCTTTGATCCTTCCATGATGGTAAATTTACCGTAAATAAAAACTATAAAATGAACTCTGTTCCAATCAGAAACATTTAGAAATGTTTATAGCTATCTGAAGGAGTAAATGTACTAAGATTTTGTGTGACCCCCAACTCAACTTGAAACACTGAAAAAAGCACCAGAATCTGGTGGGGCTGGACAAAGGAGCTGTCCTTTTCAGTATTATTTCTTTAATGGGTTCCTTTGAGTTCCTATGCTTCAATATCATTTGAATCTTATTTTCAGCTTCCCAAAGTGTAACCCAGATTAAATGAAGTGGTCCCTAGGAGAGGAGGTATTTAGTGAATCTAAGAATTTAGCCGAGTGAAGGACAGAAAATCTCCCTTGACTGAAAGTTAGCGTAATGATATAAAGTACAGTAAGTTAGCCTTTCTTTATGCTGGTTTGACAAAGTTCTAGGTTTCTAAAATTATCTAAGTAGGACAGTGATATACTATTATTTTCGTCCCAGCATATATTGTAGACAGAATAATGGTCCCCTAAAGATGTCCATGTCCTATTCCCTATTACCTGTATATGTTACCTTATGGGAACTTAAAGATCTTGACATGGGGGGATTACCCTCGATTATTTGGATTTGCTCAATGTCACCACAAGGGTCCAAGGAGAAGGGAGGCAGGAGGATCAGGTCAGAGAGACATTTGGAGGTGCTGCACTGCTGGCTCTGAACATGGAGAAAGGGGGCTTGGGGCCAATGACCACAGACAACCTGTAGAAGCTGGAAAGGCAAGAATGGGACTCTCCCCCTAGAGCCTCCAGAAAGAATGCAATCCCGCAGAGACACCTTGACTGGAGCCCATTGGGAACCATTTTGCATTGCTCACCTTCAGAACTAGAAGACAGTTCACTTGTGCTGTTTTAAGCCACCAAGTGTGTGGTCACTGGTGACAACAGCAAAAGAAAACCTGTCCAGCTTGTGTCTGATTCTATGACCTTCGGTGACACGGTGCTCACAGTCCCCACCCAACAGCACCGCCCTCTCTGTGGTATCCGTGCAGGTGATGTGTTTGTCGGAAGCAAAAACAAATTTCAAAGACTTTCTGAATCAGTTAGCAACTTAGAATTCAGTGCAGGACAGAATCTGAGCGAATGCGTAATGGAAATACTTAACGATTACAGAGTTTTCTGATTAGGAGGGTGGCCCGTTTGTTAAACGTCCAACTGTGACAGCACCGTCTGCCCGCTCCCTCTCTCCAAGTGACATTGTCTGCTAACCATCCACACTATGCTGTCATGCATGGAGTCCTAATGAGATGGCGTGTTTCCAAATGACTATGAAAATGTTGTGGGTCTACCCTCTGTCTACTCTTACCTCGTATAAATAATTGGGAAAACACTCTTCGTGCTACGTGAAGTGAACATTAGGGTTTGAAGAGCGAATTTCATTAATTACTACAAATGGATATGTTTATTTGAAGTTTTTGAAATCAAAATAAAAATCAATGCAGATTAAGTCAATATACAGAATAATTTATGTGAGTTAAGGCATAGCTAGCAGGAGACAGAAATTTCTACCAGCATCACATCCATTTGTAAAGCAAAGTTCAAGTCCTCTGTAGTCTTTGATTTGTGTTTCCAAAGCAAAGGAAGTCAACTGCCTATTGTTTCATTTTTAAGACTTATTTTTATCATTAAAAAAATTCTTCACTGTTTCTATTCAAAGGACAAATGATAAATGCATTTGAAAAGCTACTTTTTGTGGCTTTATATTCTAAAATACTTTTATACCAAAAAAAAAAAAAATAAAGGGAAAAGACACCCTTTCATAGTACTGTTTAATGGAAATGGAGACTCCTCTGGGTGATATTGTCAAGTTTGCCAAACAGCAGCACATTACTGAGTCCTTCGCAGCAATGTGGAGTTACCAGAGCAAAACAGCCAGGTGCTGGCTGCCTCTCCTACAGCTTCATCAGCTGCCGGTGGTACTGTGAATTATAATAAGAATTATATATTTGGTCTTCTCCTAAAACTCTTAGAATGTCCTAAGTAATAACAACATAAGGGTGTCCTTTGTTGTACTAATGAGGGGACTTCTGGAAAACCCCTAAGGATGGGGTCCGGTTGCCAGCGGAGCCAATCATGACCTTAGAGGGCTGAACTGCCAGTCCCACCCCCATCTCGGGGGAAAGGAAAGGAGCTGGAGGTTGGATCATCTGCCAGGAGCCAGTGGTTTAGTCAGTCATGTCTGTGATGAAGCCTCCATAAAAAGCCCAAAGAACAGGCTCTGAAGAGCTTTCAGGTAGATGAACACCTGGAGATTCGGGGAGAGCCGTGGGCTCCGAGGGCAGGGAAGCCCCGCCCCATCTTCCCATGCTTGCCGTTGGGCTGCTCTTCCAGCTGGCCCTTCCTGAGTTTTGTCCTTTTGTAAATAAAAATAAAGGGGTGACCTAGTAAGGACAACGTTTCTCTGGGTTCTGTGAGCTGCTCTAGCAAATTAATCAAACCCAAAGAAAGGGTCAAGGGAGCCTCTGATTTATAGCCCTTCTGTTGGAAGCACATTCACAGCCTGGGATCTCGACTGGTGTCTGAAGGATGGGGGGCAGGCTGGTAAGATTGAGCCCTTAAGGTGTGGAGTCTGGAGTCATCTCGGGCACATGGGGTCACAGATGTGTTAAATTGAGCTGACTTATGGAACACCCAGCTAGTGTGGGAGCATTGCTCTTTTGGGGTGTGGGGAACCCCGTTCCCCCCACACACATATCCCTTGAAATCGGGTCCAGGAACCTAACTTAATAACCCCAAATCATTTAAATGCCACCAGAGCACAAAGGACACAGGAAACCCAGCAGGGCAGGTCGGACAGCCCAGGACTGGGCAGTCTTCCTGCTCCCCAGAAGTATGTTGTTGGCATCTCCAGGGCTGGAGCCTTGCCTGATGATAACTGCACCTCCAACACCGCCGTGCTGATCAAGCACACACACACGCACACACACGCACACACATGCCCATACAACCACACAGACACACACACACTAGATACACAGAACAAAGGTTGTGCCACATCAGTTAGCAATGTGAGTTAACATAATATCTTGAAATTGTGTTTAGCATACACTGAACTTATATTTACTTTACATAATAATCAAAACTTTGGCCATATTACATACAAAGAAATAAAACTCAAGAGAATGAAAAGACAACCCACAGACTGGGAGAAAATATTTGTAAAAGACACATCGGATCGAGGACTGCTATCCAAAATATACAAAGAGCTCTTAAAAACCAACAATAAGAAAACAGACATCCTAACTAAAAAATGGGCCAATGACCTCAACAAATACCTCACTAGGCAAGATATAGAGATGGCAAATAAGCACATGAAAGGATGCTTCACACCATATGTCATCAGAGAAATACAAGCAACGAGCTTGTTTTTAAAGCAACGAGATACCAACACCCACCGATTAGAACGGCCTGATTCTAGAATACGAATCTCATACATGCTGACAAGACTGGAGCGGCAGCAGATCTCAGTCTCTGCTGGTGAGAATACAAAATGGCACAGCCACTTCCAAAGACAGTTTGTCTGTTTCTTATAAAGTTAAACCTACTCTTACCATACAAGCCAGCAACCACACTTCTTGATATTTACCCAAAGGAGCGAGGAGCTCCTTCAAAAAGCCTTCATGAGGAGGTTTAAGGCAGCTTTACTCATAATCGCCCAAACCTGAAAGCAACCAGGATGTTCTTCAGTAAGTGAAGAGGCAAACTGTAGAACGTCGAGACTGCGTACTATTACTCAGCACTGAACACAGAGGAGCTGTCAAGTCAGAAAAAGACGCGGAGGAACCTTAAATGCGTATCACTACGTGAAAGCCACCAGTCTGCAGAGGCTACGTACCGTGTGATTCCAACTCTGGGACATTCTGGAAAAGGCAAGACCCTGGAGGTAGTAAGGAGATCCGGGGCTGCCAGGGGCTCTGGGGGAGGGAAGGGTGACTCGGTGGAGCCCAAAGGACTTTTAGGACAGTGAAACTACTCTATATATTATGTAATGGTGGGGAGTGCCTGGATGGCTCAGTCGGTTAGGTGTCCGACTGCCGATTTCAGCTCAGGTCTTCATCTTAGGGTCATGGGTTCAAGCTCTGTGTTGGGCTCCAGGCTGGGAGTGGAGCCTATTTAAAAAAAAAATAATGGTGAATATGAATTCTTATACATCCATCCAAGCCCACAGAATGTATGAGAGTGAGCGCTAATTTAAACTATGGATCTGGGGATCATTATCCTGTGTCAGGGTAGGTCCATCGATTACAACAAAGGAACCACTCTGGTGGGGGGGTCTGATAACCAGGGGAGACTGTGCACGTGGGTGGGAAGGTCTCCACCTTCCCCTCAATTTTGATGTGAATCTAAAACTACTCTTAAAAAAAGTAAAGTATGCTTTGGGAAAGAGAAAGAAATATGTTCCTGGCATGAAGCAAATAAGTGGCCTTTCTGGAAAAAAGATTATTGAGATCATATTTCTCACCCCAATTGAGGCAAGAGGACAACCAGGTTGGCAGCGAGTCCTGGGGCTCTGTGCTACCCGCACTCTGCCCTGGGCTTCAGGTCCAGTAATTAAAATAATAATGCTATGCACTAGGTGCTATGGTTATTATTTTACAGATGAAGAAAGGAGGCTCAGAGAATTTAGGCTCTTTGATCAACATTATATAACCAGTAAGGAGCCCAGCGGCTGTGATGCTCTAGTTCATCTGATTCCAAAGCCTGGGCTCTTTCAGCACTTGGAGAGACTTTCATTAACTTTCCTGATCCTCATCTCCATTCCCTTTTATTTCCTGCCCAGCTAAGATGAGGTCTTGTTCCATTGCTGCTGTGAACTTATTACTTTAGAACAGAACAAAATAAGGTGCCAGAAATGATTTGCAGAACCCGCTCTCCTGGCTTCTCTCCTTGTAATGTATGAGCAGTACAATAAAATAGGCTCAGCGCGTCTGGGGCTGGAGTTTCCGGGGCTTTGTGAAGGGGGCCACATTGAATGGAGAGCCCACCAGCCGGGGTTGGGGACACGGGGCTCCAATTCATTCTACTCTCCTGGCCCAAGTCGGACTCTGGTCTGTCCTCATAACTCAGAGCCTGAGCCAACAGTGCACCACCTTCAAGGGAGGCGCGCATCCTTTCGCCTCCCCAGCCCGCCCCTCGGCCCCTTGTCTGATGGGCGTCTCACCGAGCGTCTTGCCGGTGCTCCTCGTGGAGACCAGGTCTAGTATGCCCTTCTGGAAAATAGCCTCTTCCCATTCTGTCTGAAGAGGATTGACACACACTGAAGCTTGGCTCCCAGGAACGGGGCTGGCCAGAATCGGAGGTTGTAGGTCACCTGAGATTAGAGTTCTAGAAAGGGCTGTCGGTCATCTGTCCCTTCTTTGGGACGGCTGGTTTTCACACTGAGAACACGTCTTTTAAATCATAATTGGGAAATCTGGGGTCTCGGTCTGGAGTTACCCCCTCCCCCCCCCATGAAACACAAGTCAGTAGCCAGGGGATGTGATCCGGGGGCATCGTGGCAACTTTGATTCCGGAAGAAGGACAGCATTCTTTCTGAAGTAATTTAATATTTTTCATCTTCAAGGCACCATCTTCTTAAGACTGAGATGGAAAATAGATTTCCCATTAGTGCCATTGAGAAATTCTCCCGAGTCCGACCCTTTACCGGGGGTGCCGGGGGAGGCAGGCACGTGGAAGAGGCCGGTTGGGATTTACCAGCTGTGCTGCCCGTGGCAGGGACCGGACCGGGCGCTGACAGCGTGTGTGCGGATGAGCACCGTCCATCACACCCCGGCTGCATGACATTAAGGCGGCGACACAGTCCTCCTGGTCTTCACCCAGGAGGGTGCTGCTGCTCGGCAGCTCGGCCAGTCTGATCTCTTGTGCTGTGACTCAGCCCTCCAGTCCTGTGGGCAGCCTGTGGAGCCTCAGACTGGCCCCAGACCAACGGCACACTCACTGGATACACGTCCTGTCCCGCGGACACGCGCGGGGCTCACAGCCATCCCCCCCGAGAGACCGCGCTCTTGGCTGCGGCCGCACCCTCTGCGCACACTCAGGCACAAGGACCCCCTGAAGTTTCCCTTTGAGTTCCCCAGGGACCTCAGAAAACACTCTTAAAACAGAATAGGAAGAGAAGAGGAGGAGCAAGACGGCGCAGGAGCAGGAGCCCGAGTATCACGGGTCCCGGGAGTCCAGCCCGACCGTCCGCAAACCCTCCTGCACACCCACACCCCGGACAGGAGACGGAAGAGAAGAGCAGCGACTCGAGGAGCAGAACGGCGACCGCTTACCCGGAGGGAGGACGCGCGGAAGTGAATCCGAGGCCCCGGGGAGAGA
>JAQQSY010006457.1:0-11043 GCA_028646535.1 Procyon lotor | reverse complement strand
GTCACTTAACATCTCTGACACTAACTCCTGAGCAGGACTTGAGAAGAGTGTCCAGGATCCCACCTTAAAAATAAGCCAAAGCCTGTATGGTTAGGGCGAAGCCTCTGATATCTAAGGAGAAGAATGGGCTGGCAGCCCTCTGCAGAGGCAGGCTCCCTCTGGGGGAGGGACCACAGGGACCACAGCATCCACTCAGGCACCTGTAGCCGAGGATGGCAAACAGTTTTGTCCTCTCCTGCTAGCCCCCATCACAGACGTACATTGTGTTGGGAATGAGGCTCCAGGGAGACTCAGCAGGAAAGCATGGGCACCTGCCATGCCATGATGGGCAACTCCACCCATACAGACCTACTAGGTTCTGGGGACCTCTTGGTCCCCGGCGTTCTGGGGACCGAGCAAATGGACGTTCTCCTGCTCACAGCTCAGCACTGTTCTCACCCCATGGTGGTGCTGAAACACTTTATTGTGCCCTGGTGAGTGAGTTACAGGAGGAGTCTGGCCACGGAGAGACTATGACAAGGGGAGGATGCCCAAGGACGCATATCATTGACTCCTCTTCATCTACGGCACTGAGGACTTGAGCCCACGCCCCCCACATTCCTCCCACACTCACATTTCTAAGGTTGTGTTGCTGGGGCCTGGGCAAAGGTGGAAAGAGCTTATGGAAAAAAATCCTTTAAAAAGTTATCCAACTGGCTGTTTGCAGCCCGCAGATATTGGCTGGTGCTTTGGGTGCACCAGTAACCAGGCCTCAGATGTTGGCGATGCCTGGTCTCTGACCGGCAAGACTATCCCCAGAGAGTTGCAGAAATCTCTGTCTTGGTATATGTGATGACTTACCAAATATGCCTGTGAAAATGGCAAAATACCCCTTTGCCAGAAACGGCTTGGTAGAAAGATTTACTTCCTGCCTTCATTCCTTTCTCTATTTATATCTTGTTTCACAACAAATTTGGAGGGTTTTTTAATGCTGTATGTGAGACAATAAAATTAAAGGAAAATGCATAGTAAAAAAAAAAGAACTATAGGAAAAATTAAGATAGTTAGAAAGGAGGAGTTCTCAACCTCTTTTGCCCCCTACACCGATAAACTAGATTCTCACTTCTGAGGGACTGGTGAATAAGGGCGATCATTCTCTTATGTAAACCACCCTCCTTTGCAAAGGAGAGTAGTGGTCGTAGGCCCTCAATAGTCACTAAAACCTGGACTAAATTTTTGGCTTTGAGTTTCTTTGCCACCAAAGAGGTAAGGGAAATATGATAATCAACTATGAACTGCACAGTTTCCATGGAGTCAAAAAATATGCCCCCTCTGGAGAAACACGGGTTAAGTCTGAAAGATCATATTCCTGTGCGTCCATTCATAGAGGGAACAGGGAGGGAGTCAGTGGGTGACATCTTCAGCATGCTATATTTTACCTGCAGTCTATGAATTATGATTTATTAGGACCTCCTTCAACGGATGATGCAGTGGTTATGACAAGACACATTTCAGAAAAGAAGTTCTAGGCCAAGGCAAATGGTCCATGACTAAGGTTCTCTGAAGGTCTGGCTTAAACCAGAGAGGACCTTCAGATTGTCTAGGAAGTGACCAGTTGCATGTCCTCTATGTGATTCCCTATTAGGATCATTTCCTTCATCTGGGCTTTTTGATAGAAGATGAGCATAGGACATTCAGAGTCATAACCCAGAGCCCTGGAATGCAAACAATCCACAAGGATGGCAAGTAGAATGCATATACCTGCAGAATGAAAGCACCTAGCCGAGAGGGAGTCAGCCATCCCGCCTTTGCAGGAATGGTATTCTGGGGCACATTAACATGATGACATCTGAACTTTCCAGATGTTATGAAAAGTCAAAGACCAGATCCATAGGACTAGAAGGGATAAACTGATTACTCTGAGAAAAGACTGCAGCAAATATAAACTATACACTGAAGTCATTTAATTGTATTTGCTACATAGGGCATCATAGGAAAAACACGGTAAAAACACCTGCATCTGTAAGAGATGGCCATTGAAAGCGGTAGAAATGGAACCATTTCTAGGTCACAGACCTAGGTCACTGAGGTCACAGACCTCAGTGAACCATCGGAGCTGCCCCAGGGTTTATTTAAAATGCAGAGCCGCGGTCCCCAGAGATTCCGATTCTGTGGGTCAGGGGGCCACACACAGGAGTCACAGGCGGACCCACAACGGTTCCATCTTGGTCGTGACCATGTGGGCGGTATGGTGTCTCTCCTGATATTTCATGCAATCTCCATCTGGCTTAGCATGGGAACAGGTAAAGTGGTCAATGACTCTCATTTTTGTATAAACGAACCTTGTGCTTCATTCCCTTGTGGGCGTCTTTGTTGATGAAATTGTTGATGAAATAAACTTGGAACAGTTGTTCCTTGGGGCTTTCCTTGAATCCCCGAGGAGAGAGGATCCTCCCGGCCCCGGGGACGCTTCTCTGCTTCTTTCTTCCAGTGGGATTTCCATGGGGACAGATTGTACACAGAAGCCGACAACCATCAGGGGCCTGTTTGAGGCAAGTCGTGCTCCATAAAACTCCTTGTCCTTAGGTGGGCAAATGAGTTCCTAGTGGATTCTAGAAAAATGAATTAGTAGAAAATCCTTATTGGTTCTAGTGGTGATTTCTCTTTTTATGCGTATGGAGCTAAGAAGAAAGCAAATCTCTTTCTTATAGAGATTGAATTTCAATCGTTCCCTTTGCAGGTTGGCTGGGTATCATGGCGGTCAGCTCCTCTTGGCTATCATTGGAGACAGCCTTTTGCTGCTGCTCCCAGAGAAATGGGATGCAGAAATGGGGGCGTTTCTCAAATGCATCTTCTGGTGTTCTCTCTAGAACATGTTCTTGGTTAGATCCATTAGCCTTTAAAGTTGGCAACCTTCTTACTGCATTGTGTGGAAGTAGTCTCAGAGGCAAAGAGAAGGCAGCTCATGCTTTCTGCAGAGCGGCGGTTGGCGTTCAGGGTTTGCAAATGGGGCAGGTTCTAATAAGGGCCCTAAAGTCTCACGACTCAAAACATCTCCCTTTTCAGACTGCCTTCTGTTCACCTCATTGGTGGCAGAGGGGTCCCTAGCCCTAAGTAGTAGGAAATGGCCGAACACACCACAGCTGATCCTGGACAGATGTGAATGATGGGAGTTGATTAGTCACGTGTGTTTAAAACCCTGGGAGAGAAAGACACAGCATGCGGGGTGGGGCCCCATGGAGGTGGCTTACTGGAAGAGAGTGACTACCCAGGGCATGCAGGGGGCCATGCTCCGTAGTAATGAGGCTGGGGTGACCTCTGGTTCTGGTGGGTGGATGTGACTGGCTTGTTTGAACCATGGGGTACGGCCAGTCACACAGGGGAACTAGCAGGTGGGAGCCTTTCCCGTTGGGTGGGGGGCATCTCTGGTCAGAGCAGGGACCTCGTGGATAGTCCTCTGAGCCCCGAGGAGGACTTGACATCAAAGATGTCAAGGCAGCTTGGGAAATCTGGGGCCTTCCAATACACCTTCCAAGGTCAGTCTCTGCCTTCATTTGCCTATATTCCAATTTTCAAATCTAGATTTGAACAGCCACCAAAACAGAAGGGAGATACAATCCATCGTGAGATATACATTGTCCCTGAAGTAAAAAAAAAAAAAAAGGCCATCAATACCTAGGTTAGAACACTCACTTCCCGAACAACTCTGCCCCTGGTCAGTAGCTCCGAGCTCCTGCGGCCCTCTGACGATTTTCCCCACCAGTGCAAAAATCTTGCAGTCTGATGAGATTCTTCCAAACCAATTTTTTGACTCTTTAGTTCTTCATTTGAGTATTTCCGCTTTAAAATGTCTGTAGCCTGTACTTCTCCATAGCCAGAAGAAAAAAGGCATCTCCCAAATCGAGTTACAGTTTAAGAGCTTGTTTCTAAAGAAGCCAGTGACAGTTCAGTCCCCAGTGAGCTGGGTGAAGCAGGTGTAGCCCGGATCCCGCTGGGACGGTGGGCCCACCCCAGCCTCCCCTGGTGTTGTGGCCGGTGGCTCATGCCTGCAGCCTTTCCGGGAGGCCTGTTAGTGGATCCGGCTTGCAAGGACGCGCACCAGAGTGACCCCCCTCCCAGCCCCCCAACCTCCACGGTTACACATCGCTGAGGACCAGGTTGGAGAAGAGGGAGTAAAAGCTCAACCCCCCTGCCCCAGGGTAGGTCAAGTTCTGCGGAGTCACTGGTAGCCGGGAGCTTTCTGCAGGATCAGGCCAGACTTCATGAGAAGACGCAGCCTTTCCCAGTTTCTTCCTTTTTCCGGTCCTTCTTCCCTCACTCGCATTCTAGCCTCTCCCACGACCACTCCCTCAGTCCGTTGCTTTCCAGGAAGCCCCAGCTGAGGCTCTCCCTCCAGGGAACCCAACCTAGGACAGGGCTACCCCTCCGCAGCTGGGGAGAGGAGAGAGAAATCAATAGTATAAAGCTCTTGTATTTTCCTAAAATGACTGTTTGACAACTTTTTGTAATTATTATAAAAGTGACGCATGTTTATGGCTAAACTTTCAGGTAGAGTCAGAGGATATGAAGGAAAATGTAAAAGCGTTCACACCCTACCACAACGCCCAGCCCCAGTCCCCGAAAAGGGGACCAGCGCGCATTTTTTTAGTATCCTTTTGGCACATGTCTATGTCTATGTGACCATAAGTTATATTCAATTAGTCATATTATTCTGCAACCTGCTTTTTCCACCTGCTCTGTCATGAACTTTCCATTATCGATGCAAAGGGATCTGCCTTCAAAAATGCCCTATATTTGTTAAGACTCACTGAAATAGGCACATTCTCTGTTACTGGCATGTTTTTTACATCAATCAAAATGGAAAGCCCAGGGATTTGACATTTTATTTTGCCAAATGGACAACCGAGAGCTCAGCTGGGGAAAACAGTTGTCATTTCCCACCTTGTAGTGGTGAAACAAGTCCAACAACACCTTGTGTGCCTGGTGAAACAAGCCCGACTCAACCAAAATGCTTGATGAAATTAGCTGCCCATCCTTTTGGATTAAGACCAAAAGGTCTTAATTGACTCGCCTGAGGGAAACTGAACGGTCCCCAACAGTGGATCAAAGCCAGTGAGAGAAAAGAAGTTGAGTTGGTTCTAAATTATGCACACCCACAAAACCTCAATACCTAAGGAGCAAACTGTAATCTCAATGTCGTGTGTGTGTGTGAGGGTATGTGGATAATTAAAATATACCAAGCAATAAATACGAGATGGAGGCAGCATCTGATATCACAGAAATTATTAGAAGCATTTGAAGACAAAGAACAAAAAAATAATAATCCAACACGATGAGGTACTATCTCACACCCGTTTGGATGGCCACTCTAAAAACACAGCAACAATAGAAACCAGAAAATAAGTGTCAATAAGGATGGGGAGAAATTGGAACCCTCATGCAACATTGGTGGGAATGTAAAATAGTGCTGCTGTTATGGAAAACCGTATGAAGTTTCCTCAAAATATTAAAAATAGAATTGCCATGTGATCCAGCAATTCAACTTGTGGTTATAACCCCAAAAGAACTGAAAGCAGAATCTTGAAAAGATATTCATGCACCGGTGTTCACCAGCATTATTCGTAATAGCTAAGAGATGGAAGCAAGGCAAGAGTCCACCAACAGATGAGGGGATAAGCAAAATGTGCTGTATTTACTATGGAATATTATCCGACCTTAAGAAGGAAGAAAATTCTGGGGCACCTGGGTGGCTCAGTCAGTTAAGCGTCTGCCTTAAGCTCAGGTCACGATCCTGGAGTCCCTGGATGGAGCCCCATGTCAGGCTCCCTGCTCAGTGGGGAGTCTGCTTCTGGCTCCTCTCCCCACCCCCTCACGCCACCCCTACATCTGCTCTCTTGCTCACTCTCTCTCAAATAAATAAAATCTTAAAAGAGAAAGAAGGAAGAAAAAAAAATTTTTTTTTAATTTTATTTATTTACTTGACAGAGAGAGATACAGCAAGAGAGGGAACACAAGCAGGGGAAATGGGAGAAGCAGACTTCCCACCAAGCAGGGAGCCTGATGTGGGGCTCGATCCCAGGACCCTGGGATCAGGACCTGAGCCGAAGGCAGACACTAAACAACTGAGCGTGAAAATTCGGACACACGCTACAACATGGATGAGGGTTGAAGACATTATGCTAAGGCACTTAATCAGTCATAAAAGGACAAATACTGTATGATTCTACTAATATGAGGTACCTGGAATAGTGAAAGTCACAGAGACAGAAAGTAGAGTGATGGAGGCTAGGGGCTGGGGGGCGGGAAGTAGAGTTAGTGTTTATTGGGGTACCGAATTTTGGCCTTATACGATGAAAAAGTTCTGGAGACGGATCGTGATGAGGGTATAATGTGAATGTACTTAAAAACACTAAAATGTGCACTTAAAAATGATTAAGGTGATGAATTTTAGGGTATGTATATTTTGCCACAATAAAAAATAAGACACAAAATGAACTAATGTATTCCTCAGTCTTTCCAAGCCTCCCCAGGATGATCGAATGGTCCAGGACTGAATAGCTTGCAAGGGCGGGGTCATTGCATGTGTAGATAAGGGACACAGGCTGACAGGCTCAAAACCCAACCTCGGGGCTCCTGGGTGGCTCGGTCATTAAGCGTCTGCCTTCGGCTCGGCTTGAGTCATGAGCCCCGCATTGGGCTCCCTGCTCTCGGCAGGGAGCCTGCTTCTCCCTCTCCCACTTATGTTCCCTCTCTCACTGTGTCTCTGCCAAAAAAATAAATAAAATCTTTAAAAACAAAAACCCAATCTCACTCTGTTACTGCAGGTCTCAGTGGCCACCCCCAGCTCAGAATGCCCCCCCTTCAGTCTCTGAGTGCCACTGGCTTGGTGGGGAGTCACTGGGGGTGCGTGAAATGGAGGGCAGGGAAGGAATGCTCGTGGAGGAACTGTGGAGACGACAATTCACCCATCTGAACACAGGAACCAATCAACCCACCAAAAAAGGGGGAGGAGTTTCCAGCCTGATGGAAATGACTAGAAGAACCTGACCGAGAAGCCACTAGGGGAGGTGTTCCATCCTTAAAGGAAAGGGGGTGAAGACTATCCAGTTGGGATCATGGTTGTGCTGCTTTCTAGATTCTCGAGTGATCTTGGACACACTATTGAAATTCTCTATGCTTCAGGCTCACTTGAAGTGAGCTTAGAACAGTGCTTGGCACATAGCAAGTGGGGTTTGGGTATTTGCTAAATAAGAGGACAGGTTTTTATTTCATCCCCACTACCAAGCCGTGAGGACTGGACAGTTAACAGAGCTGTGTAGAGGGGAAACTGAGGCTCAGGGAGGGCAAGTGTCTCCTCTGAAGAGGTATCAGAGCTGAATGTGGGTCTTTTGACCCTTGATCCCAGTTCCTGCCACTCTGTGTCAGCCTACCTCTCCCTGCCTCGCTGGTGGCCCTTCTCCTGAGCGGTGGGGGGACCCAGGTGGTACAGGGAAGTAGGTGAGGACCAGCTACGACAACCTCCACGCTCTCATTCAACTCCCACCCCTGAGCCCCACACTGCCTTTGCATTGGAAGTAGAACCTGCTTGCCATGAAACGAAAGTTCTAGAAACAGACGCCAGAGAATTTTGGACCAGCATGAGCCCCCATTTGCGGGAAATCACTTCATCAGCTTGCTCACACGGAGACTGACCAAGCCAGGCTTCACGACTGCCCTGCCCTTGGCCCACGGACAAGGGAAACAAAGTCGACCTTCGCACGTTTTTTATTTGAATAGGTAATTCATGCACTTAGTACAAAATTCAAAGGCTCCAAAGGGTGTTCAGTGTAAACTGAGTCTCTGTCCCACCCCTTCTCCCTAGTGCTGGGGCTCTGACTAGAGATCTCCACTGTGATCAGTTCCCATGAAAGGAAGGAAACCCTTACATCAAATGGATTTGTTCTTTAGGAGGTTGGTTCAGATGGACAGCAGACAGCCCTGGGGTGAACCAGTCTGGAGAAGCTGGTGGGCATCAAAGAACTTGGGGGTGGGGGTGGGGGGCCAACCAGAAAGGTACTTCTGAATCGGGTCCACCTTCCTGCTGGGTGACTGTGTGAGCCACTGCATGACAGGGTCACTGTCTGCCACGTATGTCTCCCCTGGGCTGCTCTCTCCTCCCTCAGGGTCGCCGCCTTGGGTTTCGTACAATCAGACTTTTGTAATTAAGGCTGGGACCCCCTAACCCCTTGCTGTCATTACAGAAGAGACTGGTTCTCGAACCCACGCACAAACAGGGTCAGGTCCCGTGCATAATCCGCACTGAGGAGTCTCAGGGATCAGCCTCAGAGATCTTCTTCCCCGTCCCCTGCCTCACCCTCCCTTCCCTTCTGTTCCTTTCCCTTGGCCCTCATTTCTCTTCCCCACCCCCAAGTGCACATTAAACACATACAAAGAGCAGTGCCTGGGCTTCCTGTGGATTTATGACTTATGGTTACTCATCTCATTATCTAAGTGGTTTTGCCAGGTAATATATTAAGGCACCACTGCCATCATAACCTCGTCTTCCATGATCTCATTGGCAGCTGGTGTTGCCATGACAACTGGGCTGGAGAAATCGGTGCTGAGCTTCGGTGGAAGATGATGCGAACACTGGAGAGTGTGTGTGTGTGTGTGTGTGTGTGTGCGCACACGCGAGCGCAGACTTCCTAACATGTATATCTGTTATATGAGAAGGCCACACCTTTTGTTTCTCCTTCCAATTTGGTCTAAATTAGCTTTAGGACTCTAAATCAACCAGAAGCTTGCTTTGGAGGAAGATTTCTTTGTTCGGCTTATTGGGGTAGCAAATTGGAAGCTGGGACACATAAGAAATATTTTGGAGTCTTTCTGAATCAGCTACGCCCCCCCCAACGTCGCTCTTAAAAGCACCTTGGGCTTAACTTATTTAAAAATTTTTTATGTAATTCTCATATAGAAAGTCAGAGCTAGAAGGGACCCCACATGTCATGTCATTCCCCCTTTCATTTGGCTAAGAAAACTAAGGCCCAGAGAGACTAAGTGACTTGCTGCCATATAGGATGGCTCCACATGGAGACTATGACTTCAGCTAAGGGACTTACTCCTTTAAGTCTCAGTTTGCTCATCTGTAAAATGGGGTTAATATCAAGAGCACTTTTACTAGGTCACTATAAGGCTCAAATGAGATAATCCCAATGCTTAGCACATATTAAGCCCTCAATAAATTTTATCATTATTACCCCCGGTCACACTGGGAATCAGAAATAGGACAAAAATCCAGCTGCACTAACTCCTACTTACACCGGAGCCTTTTCCCCTTAATCCCATCCCGTCCTCTGTTTCTTTTTGTGTATATGTTCCTTGTCAGCCAGGGGAGCGTGGAAGGCCCTTCTGAAGTGGGGGGGTCATCTTTTCTTAAAACCTCCCATGATGCGTGTGTCATGCACACACTAGGTACCCTGTGGGTACTTGTCAATTTGAGGATAAACATGACGTGCTTCGTGTCCTCATGGACGCCTCACGTCTATCGCCAGAAGGTACGGGGCACGGCTACGGTTTAAGGGGAGAAAGGAATGCGAAGGACATTTAAGGAGGGAACCAAACACTCTCTGATCACTTCGGATGAAACCAGGCATTTTGCCAAGCTCTTTATGAGAGTGTTTAATCATCACCATCACCTCATGAGCTGATGAGGTGAGCATATTCACCCCGATTCTACGAACAAGAACATTGAGACCAAGTGGCTATGCAGTGCGCCCGGGGAGGTTCACACGCCAGGCGGAGAGCTGGCTTTCCACCCAATCTTTTAGCTCAAGGGGCTGCTGACGCCCTCAAGAGACTCTGTGGTCCAGAACAATTTCTCACCCCCTCTGTGAGCTATAAAACTATTTCCTGAGGTGGCAAGAGGGACGGCAGAGCAGGCATCACCTTTGCTGTCACGGTACAAAGCACAGTTGTGTAACTCTGGGAATCTGAAATGTTCTTCCAGCCAAACCAGACCGGTATTGAAAGTCGCATCAGGGTTGTGGTTTTACAGAAGGCCATGTGTTTAAACTGCCTTTCATCACTCGGTCAGGAAGGTGGAACCTCACAGACCTGTTCAGAGGAACACACTGTTCTGGGGAAGCTTATCTCGAAAGAGATTCTGAAGTAAAAACATGTCCGCTTGGTGGGGGTGGTGGGCAGTGGTCCTCTGTCTCACATCCTAGGCAACGGGGCCGTGAGACCGACCGGTCTCTGTACCTCTTATGTAAGAGTGGCTCCGCATCTGGGCGAGCTGGGTACACAGGCATAGAACTTAACTGAGTGACCTGTCCCTCAATTAGGGGTGGAGGTCAGATGTGGACAGGGATGCCTGATGCGTACAGGACAGGGCTAGATGACTTCACTGCCATGGAGAGGGCACAGCAACCATGCTTTGCTTAACTTACACTGTGTGGTTTCTGGAGTTTGGGGGGTGCGGTAGGGGGGAGATGTAGATTTAGAGGAGGTAAAAGGGCCCTCCCTGGCACTGCATGGAGTCGCCCAACTACTGGCAAAAGTGCGGACTTAGAAGACTGACTTAACCTCTCTGGTGGGTGACTCAGCCCTGCCTCTTGCCAGCCATCACTGTGTTCACATTACCAATCTGACTCATTGCACCTGCTGGAGAGGGGCGCTGTATCTCTGCTGAGTTACTCGGGACTTTACACGAAATAAACTAATTAGGAAGCTGGAAGATGCTAGTTATCACAACACCCCCTGTGATAGAACTCATCAGATGCAGAAATCTTTTTAATATCATTGAGCCTCGTCTTTTTTAGTCCACGATTTTCTAGGTAAGGACTTTCTACAAGGCGAGTTGTGGGGCCATCTTTGCGTCCCAGCCATACCCAGCAGACGGGTATTCTGACGCCGCGTTTCAACCCCGAGGTGACGTGGTGGCCCTGAGTGCGGCCTGCAGCAGGGCCCGCCCTCCCTCTCCCTTGAGCCCGGGCAGCCGTGGGCGCTCTGCAAAGCCGTACGGGAGACCCCGCCACACTCCCGGTAAGAAAGAGCCCTCCAAGGCTGTGGCTCTTACATAACTGG
>JAQQSY010006456.1:0-11044 GCA_028646535.1 Procyon lotor | reverse complement strand
ACCTCCGGCTCGCACTGCACGTCCCCGCCGCTTGGCTCGAGGCACAGGGGCCGGGAGCGCTGCTGCGGCTTTTGTACCTGACACTTACAGGGAGACAATGTAGTCATTTCGATTGGGTCCTGAAAATTACGGAAAATCGACAGAGTGGCACTCTCCTTCTTCATTACTGTGAAAACGAACGCAGTGCACTCGAGTCTCTCTTAAAGGAAGAGGAATTTACGTTTATTAGTAAAGGTGATGTGTGCTTCCAACTTCCAGAATGGTTGCTAATGTCACTTCTCACAGTTGTGCTCCTAAGAAAATGGTGAATGTCATTCGTGATTTATGTTTTAGCCCTGGCAACGCTGAGTTACGTGGACGCTTCTGTAATTTTCAGTCTCCTTCCATTCCTAGAATATGTTTTCTGTGAAATGCAAATGCTATTTGTTTTTCATTTCTGCCGGTAATGATGGAGCAGCGTGAGGCATGTTTTGCATTAACACTTGAAAACATCTGACTTCCAGATCACTGTTCAAGGGCCACTGTGTAACTGATTATAGTACTTGGGTTTAAGGTCTGTTTAAGTTGGTGTGAATCAATCTTTTTGTGAAAATTTCCGTGGAAAGCCCACGCAGAAATGCACCGACTAGGCTGTCCCCCGTGATGGGATGAGAGAGAGAAAGTAGAAGCTAGTGATGAGTCCAAGAGCAGGCCACAGATTTCATCCGGATCTGAGAGGTGGACGGCTCAATGGTGACGATATATACTCAATATTAATTTAATGAAGAAGCACCAGAAGTTTTTTTATTAGTTTCAAAAGTAGAGTTAAGGGATTCATCAGTTGCACATAACACCCACTGCTCATTACATCAAGTGCCCTCCTTCATGCCCCCAACCCCCAGTTGGCCCACCCCACCCACCAACCTCTCCTCCAGCAACCCTGTTTCCTAAAAGTTAAAAGTCTCTTATGGTTTGTCTCCTTGATTTCATCTTATTTTATTTTTCCCTCCTTTCCTTTATGATCCTGTTTTGTTCCTTAAGTTCCACATTTACGAAATGATATGATAATTATCTCTCTGACTGACTTATTCTTCTTAGGATAATGCCCTCTAGTTCCATCCCTGTCCTTCCAAGTGATAAGACAGCATTCTTTTTGATGGCTGAGTAATATTCCACGTGTATGTGTATGTGCACACACACACCTTCCTTATCCATTCATCTGTTGGACACATGTGCTCTTCCCATATTTTGGCTGTTGTGGACATTGCTGCTATAAACATTGGGGTGCAGGTGCCCCTTCGGATCACTTTGAGCACCCAAAGTTTTCTGAAGTCAGAGAGATACCAAATGTTTCAGGATGCAGTGATGTGGTTAACCAGTGGGTGCAGGGCAATGAGACCCCTGACATTCACCACTCACTGCCAAAATTTTTTGGCCAGTTCATTAAGGAATGATCTCCAGGTAGATGATTTTTAAAAGAGAAGTTCCTATGATAGAAATTTCTTCTTAAAACATTTTTCATGGTAGAAAATAACTCCTCATACATACCTAATGTATCTCTTCAGGTGGTCACAGCATGAGATTGGACCGCCCAATGCCATTGTGTACAGATTTCTTTTTTTTTTTTTTTAAAGATTTAATTTATTTATTTGACAGAGAAAGCAAGATCACAGGTAGGCAGAGAGGCAGGTGGGGGGGGGTGGGGGAGGAAGCAGGCTCTCCGCTGAGCAGAGAGCCCGATTCGGGGCTCGATCCCAGGACCCCGAGATCATGACCTGAGCCGAAGGCAGAGGCCTTAACCCACTGAGCCACCCAGGAGCCCTACAGATTTCTTATAACGTATTTTTCTTTCCCATGTCTTGTCTGCAGCATAAGTGAGTGGGTGTCACTCTGGTTTGTAGGTAAAGAATCCTCCAGTAAATCTGCTGGTGAGCTGTAGGCAGTAATAAGTGGCTCATCCCTATGCTTTTACTGGTAAACCTATGTGTTGATTTATTAAAAGCCATTTTCACATTGAAGATGTTTCTTTTCACACACTAAGTGGTAGAGCAGTTCAAGTATTAGTTGATTAATTAGAGATTAGCACATATCAGTTGGTGCTCAAGCAGGGGTGAGCTTGCACCAGACATCAGAGACTGTATGGAGACAGTTCTGGTTGTTACTCATTGGGGGGCTACTGGCATCCAGTGGGTAGAGGCTAGGGACATTGCTGAATATCCTACAATGCACAGGACAGCCCCCCACAATGTAACTATTGACATATTTATTGGGACCACTTAAAATTTATGAAGAATAAACAATTCATGGAAAATGACAACTTAAGAATTGGCATCAAAGGTGTCTTCAGGATATCTTTCTATTCAATACCATGGTATAAATTTTATTTCAAATAGTGTTTTGTGTCCCTTAGGAATATCTGATAGTTTTCTTTTTAACATTTTAAGTTCATTCCAAGGTATTTTAGTCTATTAGTTTCCATTTTAAGTAGGGTTCTTTCTTCCATTCTATTTTGTGATTTACACATGTCAAAGGAATTTCTCTCATTTCCTTTATCTTTTTTTGTCTATTGACTGCTACCAGAAGTTAGTCAATTTAATATTTAATATGCTAATTAGAGTGGAGTTAGTAGATATCTTTTCCATACTAGTCATACTCTTTATTTCTAAGCCGAGATTGGTCAGTCTCCTTTATCAACTTAGGGAATTCTCATTTTTTTTTATTAAAAAAAATTTTACAGAAATGAGGTGAATGGGTGGCTTTGTCAATTAAGCACCTGCCTTTGTCTCAGGTCATGATCTCAGGGTCCTGGGATCGAGCCCCACATTAGGCTCTCTGCTCAGTGGGGAGCCTGCTTGTTCATCTCCCTCTGCCTACCCCTCCCCTTGCTGGTGTTGTATGTCAAATAAATTAAATCTTAAAAAAAATTTTAGAAAAAAATGCATTATGAATGTTGTCAATATATTTTAGGAATTTATGAAAATGAAAATATGAGTTTTCCCTTTAGCTTTGCTGATGGGATGAAGTCTATTAATTGTAACCATATCATTCCTAATACTGAATGATCCTTACATTACTAGAAAAAAATCCTATGTGATGTACTGGTAGATTCAGGTATTTTATTTAGCTTTCCTTATTTCTAAATATTCTTGAGAGATACTACTTTTGGGGCTTAGTGTTTACTTTGGGGGTTGGTGTCCAATCTTTGGTGGGTTTTGGTTTCACTGTTATCTTGGCTTCATAAAAAAAAAAAACCAAAACAAACTTAGAAGCTTTTGTTTTTGGAAAAATTTTTTAATCAATAAAATTCCAAAACAAGTAAAAGCAATTATTAGTACAGTTTAGTTCATTTATGAATTAAACAACATTCTGTGTGTTGACATAGTAACCACCACTTAAACTTTTGTTTCTAAATGAAAAACAAATACCAAGTCAAAACTTCTGACTTATAATAATAAAATTTCTGTGTAGACATTGTTGGGCTCTATCTTTACAATGAAATTCCATAGGAAGTTTCTCTTAAGAAAATTAAGGATTTTTACACAAATACAGAGAACGAACTCTGTATAACAGTTGCTGGCGGAAAGGGGAATATCGGGCAGGGGAGAATGAGAAAAATGGGTGAAGGGGAGTGGGAGGTACAGGCTTCCAGTACAGAAATTAATAAGTCACAGGGATGAAAGGTAAAAAGCACAAGGAAAAACAGTCAATGGGATTGTAACAGGCTTGTAAGGTGACAGATGGGAGCTATGCTTGTGAGTGCAGCATAACATATGCAGTTGTCAAATCACCAGGCTGTACACCTGAAACTAATGTAACATTGTGTGTCACCTGTACTTCAATAATAAATAAATAAATATCAAACCTGTTTGAACACATCCATTTCCAGCCTTCTTTTTTCCATTTAAAGATCTTAATTTTTATAGCGATTCTACACCATCGATATACAGTAAAATGCATGTTACTGTCAAAAATGAAAGCAAAAAACTTATGTTCTTCTACGACTTACCTCCTGCCTCTGGTTAATTTGAAGTATCTCCAAATTCATGTCCCAATTGAGACAAGATGTTAGCACATCTTAATAAAAATGTATTAGCATTATGACATATTAAAAACTGATGCCAAAGTTGGAGCCCAGACTTGCTTTAAAGGGGGCAGGCTAGCATTTCCTCAGACACAAATGTGCAAAAAACATACCTGATCGTGATCAACCTCTACGGGCTACTTCTTAATGATCCAGGTGACGGACTTGGAGAGTGGCGGGGTCCTCAGGGACCCCGAAGTAGGTCCAGTAATCTGGACAGGCAGGCATCAGGCAGGCAGGACCAAATGACCCCAATTCCACAAGGGTGTCCTGGCCAAGAGAAGAGGTCACCCAAACTACCATTCGGTGGTGAAAAACACTCAAGAATTAGATGACAAGGCACTGGTTCCTGGGGAGGCTGGAGACTAGCATTGGTGTAAAGGACTTGCAGGGAACTCCGGGTACCTTAGGACAGAGTCAAGCCCATGCTTTGTTCCTATATATAATTAACTATGCAAGGTTCTCTTTTTTAAAATTGAGACATAACTGATCTTTTTTTTTTTTAAGTTGAGATAGAATTGACAACAGTGTATAGTTCCGCTGGCCCTCCAAGGGAACACAGCACAAAGCACTCCCTCCCTCCATTCTAGTGAATTTACTGCAGGTGCTCTCCTCTAAACTCTTTGGGAGGCATCAGGCGGTAGCTGGTGCGTGAACAAGGAGACGTCTCTTTTTCAAGAGAAACCAACAGAATTCTCCTTTCTAAAACACAATGCAAATTTGGGGGAGCCAGGCTCTTGGACTAACAGGGGAGACAGAGACAGGGAAGGGAAAAGAGGGAGATGGACAGGGAGGGAGAGGTGTCCCAGGGCCGGGGGCGCTCCCAACACACGCATGGCAAGGGGCAAGTGCTCTTCCAGGGCAACTCGCAAAGTGCCTTGTGAGTGTCTCCACTCTGAGTTTACACGTAACATGTATTTCAAGTGACTTAGGGCAAAAAATTACCTTATGCTTAACTGACGGCACAGTATCCACCAATTCCTGTAGCTCTTCGTGATGTGTAGCTAAAGAACAAAGAATGAGAAAATATTTTAAAAATGAGATCTTACTCTAGTATCGCTACAGAACGTGAATTCATATCAGACAATCAGTGATTACCTAAAAACAATCTACAGTACTGAAACTGCACTTAAACTGACAACTTAGGATGTTATAAACATCCCTGAATGAAAGGAGATACAAAACAAACAGGCAGGCGGTCTGCGGACGAGCTCGAGCCCGTGGCCTATGGGGAAAGGTGCCCCTGCTCTGTGGGCCTCGCCACCCCCCACGCCCCCCCAGCCTCCCTGCTGCTTGGCCTCCGGGGGCGCTGGTGGCTCAAGCTCTCCCGGCCAGTCAGGGCGTGCCAAGGCCCAGCGCACGCCCACATCCTTGAGGCGTCCATGTCCACGTCCACCATTCCTGGAACCTCAGTGTAATAACCATGCGTTCCAGTTTGTGTCTGATGCTTTGACATCTGGGGCTTCCTGGCAGTAGGGGGGACCCCCCCTCCCAGGGCGAGCTACTTCCAAGGGAGAACAAAAAGCTGGGAGCGCGTCCTCGTAAGGAAACCAACCAATCCAGAGCCCGAGCCGCTCCTTTACCAGGCTCTGACATGCTGGGTCACTGTCCCTGTGCCCCACCCGCCCCAGGACCGGGCAGCAGACAACTAGGGACAGCCTCTGTACCACGGAGCCTACTGACATTATGCCAAGTAGCCAATCCTCAGCCCGCTCATACTACCGCATGTGCTCCTTCCCCCAGGGACCACAGCTGGCTCGCACCTACCATTTCTCCTCCTTCCCTCTGCCCCCTGGCCATCCCTGGCGCTTCCCCATGTGGCCCTGCCTTTCGGCTTTAGGGATGGTAGGATACAATTCTTCCTGCATGACAGTCACTCCCATGTCTGTGCCTTACCATACCTAATGAAAACAAGCCTGGGGCTCAGAGGCCCTGCACAGAGTGTGGTGTGGTCCGCAGATTTTCCATCTGCTTCTCCAGCCGTCAGCTGTGGGACCTGGCAGGAAAGCAGTGAACTTCACGGAGCTTCGCTTCATCTGAAAAACTGAGACGATAGTATCGTCATCAAAGACCTCTGGGGAAGATAAAAGCTGCACTTAGCAAATATATAGTCACACAGCCCTCATAAATATTAGTTCCTTTCCGGATCACTTCCCATAGCTGTTTGCCTTTTATCTTTTTATGCCATTTTGAATGTATTAACTGATCTCACATTTTAACCATTATTTGCCTTTATCCTTTTATAACAGTGCTGACAAATAGAAATGTAACGCAAACCACAAAGGTAATTTTCAAGCTTCTAGGAGTCACATTTAAAAGCCTTAAAAATCCATTTCCTCAGTTATGTTAGCCACATTTCAAGTGTTTAAAAGCCATGCCTGCCTTATGGATACCATGTTGGCCAGCACCATTTTATACCATTTGAAATATAGTTGTAACAATCTTGTCTTGTAAGCATGGCTTATCTTGCCGATGTATTGATCCCAATATTCTTAAAGAACAATATTGTAATGTTCGATCTCTCTGTTCTAGAATACATTTAAAATTGGGAAGATTTTTTTTTTTTTACCTTTAAAAATATCCTTATCATAGGAGCGCCTGGGAGGTTCAGTTGGAACCAAGAGTGTCCCAACTCTTGATTTTGGCTCAGGTCATGATCTCAGGGTTGTGAGACTGAGCCCTGCGTTGGGCTCCGTGCTCAGCATGGAGTCTGTTTGCTCCTCTCCCTCTGTTCCTCCCTCTGCTCGTGCTCTCGCTCTCAAGTAAATAAAATCTTAAAAAAAAATCGCCATCATAGCTAAACTATCTTCCTCCAGTTGCTGCATCCTCAAAGCTTTGAAATTTGATTGCATTACGATGCACCAAGTGCAGCCGAAACACTATAAAAAGGATTAGTGCCTGACCCTATAGGATTGCTCCAAAAGAAATCGACTGCCTTATTCAACCTACAATATTTAAACATGTTTCCTCCCACAAAATAAAGCCAGTGGGAAAAGCATATGACAATCTGATACAAAATGAGACAGAAATAAAGAAGAGGAAGATATTTATGCAGAAGCAACAATTAATACCACTTTGAAATAAAGGGATTTATTTGATGAGAAAAAGCATTTATTAGAAAAGTGGACTAACATACATTTCAGTGAGGGATCAACATTTGTTCATTCCCACTCCTTGATTTGCAGGAAATACTAAAGTCCAAATCCACTAGTATCGAAAGTAGCAAAGATGCTTATCTTGAGAGAAGCAGATTCTCCTTATGGAAACTAAATAGGAACTGACACAATTCTTTGATGGATAACCACTCAACACGTGTTTCCTTCTATTTTTAATGTAATATTTAAAATTAAATTAGGGTAAGAGTTGTAAAATTTTTTTATTGCCTAATGTGCTTCCTCTATTTCCCTACAAATTCTTCCTCATCCATCATTCATGACCTTTCTGGCATCACCATTCCCCCAGCCTCTCAAGTGAGACGACTCGAGGATGTGGTTAACTTTGCTTTCTCCTCACTCGATGAGGAGTCCATCTCCAAGTCCTGCTGCTTTTTGTACAGAGCAAGATGGAGTCACTCACGTCAAGCAGGGGCCCATGTCAAGCAGTGACATAGGCAGTAAAACGCACCACAGCTACTGGAGATGGCCAAGACAAGCACCAACCGACGATACCCCAGAACTCCTAACAAGCAGAGGCAGAGAAATTTGCAGGGCCCCAGGACTGCTTCGATCCCCTCAAAAAGGGAGGACTTTTGCAGCCAACAGTCAGATGCCTCAGACACAGCCCCTGCATCTCTGACCACTTACAAAAGGCCGCTGTTGCTGCACGCAGTGCCCAGTGGATCTCCGAACAGGACTAAGGTCCTCCGGGGCTCAAAGAGAAGTGGTGAGTGCCCAGAGCTGACTTATGTTTGGGTCCCTCACTTCCTGCCCCCGGGCTATCTTTCTTTGTTGTGTGGCTTGTCTTCTGTCTTGCTCCATGTGAAAGGTGAGAAGCTAAGCTCACCAGTGGGGAAACGTCACTGAGTTTGGAATCCTGAACCTGCTTTATAATTATGTCAACCTTAGGACTGAATAGGGTGACACTATGGACACAAGTAGTGTGTGTCCCTTCATAGTGTGCTCATGACACTTTTATTTTAGAAACGCTTTTTAAAAACATGCTTTCTCCCTACTTCAATTGCTACAGCCTTCATGTGAGCCCCCACCATCTCACACTTGGATTAATTTGACCTTGTGGACCTGCACTACTGACTGGGTTCATCTCAAAAAATAAAGCAACTGACTAATGAATAAATGAAATCATGCTGTGTCACACTGTCATGTAAAAATAACCAGTACTGACAAACCTCCCTCCTAAGCGTCAATGATCATCATTCTTCCTGTCTCTCCCCAAAATGCACATTCTGCATTCTGGCCACTTTGTTTTTGGCCATTTTCTGAACATCTGCTTTTGCACATGATTTTCCCTCCGTCTCCAATGTCCTTCTAATCCTCTTGACAAACTCCGATTTACCCTTCAATACCCAAGATAAATGTCTCCTGATAAAGGAAATTTTCAGCTTTTAATATTTGTGGGTCCTCCTCCTGGGCTCCCAGGGAAGCTCTGCTTTAACATTTACCAAGGTCAGAATGACTCAGCAACCCTCACAGAATGTGCTCTCTTCGGGCCCAGAGCACACACTGTATATGTGCTTTGTTAAAGAAAATAACCAAAGAGGTGCATTCTGAACACAAAAGATAACAAAGTAAGAAACTTCCCCGGTTCCCATGAGGTTAAAATCATATAGCCCTGCATATACTAGAAACTTAAGATAAGGGCTGCAACTTCCTGAAAAGTTCTTTGTCTAATAATTTGTAACTTCATAAAAATGTTGTAATAACCTCTTACGTATATAAAATATATACACCCCTACCTCAAATGATTCCTTACTGGAAGCACTCTGGAGAATGTGTACCAGAGGGCAGCTGGCCTCACTTGGGCTGGAATAAAGCTCTCTTCCTTCCTCCCGCCCCAACAGAAATTCTAAAAGGTTTGTTCATTTGGCATCGACACCCCTCCCTGCTGAAATCATCATAGACTTCTCGGAGCAGTCTCTACCATCCCCTCCTCTGTGGTCCCACAGCACTTTTAGTGAAACCCTTTCTCAAATCACACTTGCTTTACAATTCTAACTTCATGCATGCATCTCTCACTAGACTTTGAATGCTGGGAGGTCAAGGATCTAGTTAGTATTCCTGGCACTTAGTGCAAAGGCTGGCACATGGCTGGCACTCGGAATGGATAAATCAGTCATTGGTTGACAAAACACATACATGTTATTAGGTGACTAAAAACATAAAAAAAATGTCTTTTTCTTGCCTGACTATCCTTTTGCTCTGCATTGCAATCTTATCATTTAAAATCTGGCTAAACTGTATTACTATTTAATACAGAAGTGCTTTGTAACGTCAGTAAGCAGAGGAAGGTCAGCACACATTCAACAAAGAAAACAAATTTCAAATAAGAGCAATTCAAATGAGCAATCTATATACAGTTTCAAATAAAAATAAATTCAAATATATAACTTAAAAAAACTTCAAATACAGAATCTATATACAGATACACGTCTATTTTTTAAAAAAGATTTATTTGTCAGCCAGAAGAAGACAAAGAGCACAAGGAGGGAGAGACGCAGGCAGAGGGAGAAGCAGGCTCCCCACCGAGCAAGGAGCCCAACATGGGACCTAATCCCAGGACCCAGAGATCATGACCTGAGCTGGAGACAGACGCTTAACCGACTGAGCCATCCAGGTGTCCCGATACATATCTATTAATAGGAAATACCACTTATACCAGAAGGAAACATACAGGAAAATGAAAGGCACATGGTGCATACACTCAAAAAACTAATGATGATGCAGCAATTCCACTGTGGGGTATATACCAATGGAAAACAACACCACAGAAGATATTTGGACACCCGTGTTCATAGCCACCTTATTCACAATAGCCAAAAGGTGGCTGCAACTAGACAGGTGAACGGATAAACAAAATGTGGTCTATTCGTATAAGGGAGCATCATTGGGTCTTACAAAGAAGGAAATTCTGCCACCTGCTACAATGTGATGAGCCCTGACGACATTATGCTCAGTGAAATCAGCCTGTCATAAAAAGACAAATACTGTATAATTCCACTTAAATGTGTTAGGCTGGCGGGCCCAGGGACGCCGAGAGCGGACAGGATGGCCACCGAGTTTCACAAGATGGTGGCTAGGGACTTTCCACGATGGGGCTTCCTGTCTCAGAAACTTTGCAGGTCACCCCACAACGAGACAATCCGACTGGTCGACCTTGCATTCCTTTTCCTGTATAATGAGCTGACGAATGGTGTATTTTGTATCCCTCATATACATAAACCGCGGCCAATGAGATACCCAGCAAACCCTCCACACCCTAAGGCCCCTAATCTAAAACCCCTTAGCCCTACCCCTCGGGGCGACTTCCCTGGCTCTGTCCTAACGCGGACCAAGGAACCTCGCCCGAGAGCGCTTCCCTTAAAGCTTGGCTCGCCTGGACTCGCCTGGCTCCTCTTTTCTACCGCCGATTCAAACCTGACAATATGAAGTGCCCAGCAGTCAAATTCACAGAGACAGAAGATCAAATGGTCCCAGCCAGCAGCTGAGGCAAGGGGAAAATGAGTTATCGTGTAAGTGGCACGGTTTCAGTTCTGCGAAATGGAGACAAAAGGGAGCGCTGGTCGCACAGCAGTGTGACTGGACGTATTACCGAACTGTATACTTCAAGATGGTTAAGGTGACAAATGTCATGTTACATGTACTTTACCACATTAAAAAAAGAAAAGCTCAGTGCAGGGAGTCCCATGCCACTGCTCAAAGAGGGGGCGGTGCGGTGTGGCCGGTGCTGACGCGAGGCTGTCCCTTTAACTCCGGACAAGACCACCGGTCAGGCTCTCACCTGATTTGTCTGCAGAATCTTCAAATTCCA